>CM055904.1:17049925-17252425 GCA_029582155.1 Panopea generosa
TAAATTTGGAAATGGAGAAAGAATAACGCAACTGTGTGTGATAAAAACGATAAAAGAGAGAAGAAAATGGAGTAACGAAATACGGATAGTAGAGAAGGTATTCGGACAAAAAAAACCTTGAATATCAATACAATGAACAATTCATAAACATATTAAAGAAATAAATCACAAATATTATATGTTCATCATGAATATGACTACCATACATTCACTTCATATCAATTCAATTTTCTTATTCTGACAGCATAATCAGCATCAATAGTAATATGTCATTTAATAAAATGTAAACATATATGATCATGGATGATCAAGAATGTTATACCTCGCACACGAGGTAATAATAATTATTATTGCTGTTGTTTTATAAAGCCTTTTATTTCAACTGGATCAGAGACATATAAACAAATAAGGTACAGACAATAACCTGTCCTCTGACAGGAAATAGGTGCGAACATGCCACCTTATTATCATAACAAAATTACTCAACCAGGATAAGGGGTCATAAAGTCACAACCCCCAATATTTATGATCATAATTTACACATGTATAAGGAATGGAAATAATAAATTGCAAAAAGCATTTTTACATGCAACTTTATTTTGATAAGAAATGTTTCTAAGTTTAAGCCTGGTGTCAGAATACTTAAATAAAAGGAAGTTTTATAGTGTACACATAGTAAGGAATAAAACTATCTGGTAAATACAATTTATCGTCCCATTAGAGTAATAAGGTACCAAGTGTATTATGAAATAAGAAGGCACTTGGTACCTTTTTGCATCAGTGGGGCGTTATGTACTGTTAATGAATCTAGAGTGAGTGAATGAATGAATGAATGAATGAATGAATGAATGAATGAATGAATGAATGAATGAATGAATGAATGAATGAATGAATGAATGAATGAATGAATGAAAAAAGTTGCAGTATTCTGTAACGAGAATGAAGCATTTAACTGTCTTAGAGATAGCGATTGATATTAAAAGCGCCACGGCTAATTCCCGTTTCCGTGACGCGTGATATGCAACCGCATATTGCCTTAAATTAATGCTTATTTTTCTTAATTTATTCGCATTTACAAATTCTTAATGATCTTTTGATTTTGTAAGAACACGGCCCACCGATCGGTCATTGTTTCAAGTATAACTTGATTTGTGTAGTTTATATTTTTAATAAAAGATGAAGCCTATTTTGTAATTTACATAAATGATATGTTATTCATCATGTTTTCATATCTATGTTATTCAACATCTAATTTTTCTATTTTACTTTAGTTAATAACGCTGTTTTTTTTATTTTTATTCTTTGCTAATCTAATTATATATGATTAATAACCTTTAAACAAATAGAATTATTCGATTCAAAACAGTAACAAATGCGTGTGATTTTTCCGCGTGTGAAACTCATGACCCTACGGCAGATCAGCACGCGTGGACTACCGGAAGTGCGTGTGAATCTAACATGACACCAGTCTTATAATGTTCTCAGATGTAATCGTGTTAACACTGGTCACTTTAATCAGCTTTTGTCTAAATCTCATTAAATTTAGATCACTCCTCGTCGCGATACAAACTGCTATTTACTAATATATCACTGATGTCGCGATATAAACTGCTGTTTACAGTTATATATCACTGATGTCGCGGTACAAACTGCTGTTTGCTAATATATCACTGATGTTGCGATGCAAACTGCTATTAACTATTATATATCATTGATGTAGCGATGCAAACTGTTATTTACTAATATATCACTGATGTCGCGATACAAACTGCTATGTACTATTATATATCACTGATGTCGCGATGCACTTTGCTCTGCAACGTGAATGAATGCTTTAAATAAGATTTTATACTTAAACATTACGACCGCGTCCAGATGAGTAGGCCTAGGTATATCTCCAATCGTCCCTTTCGGCGATGAATGTAATCACAGGGTTTACTTCCCGTGTACTGTGTAGTACTGAGCTACGGATGCCGACTCCAATATGACGTCAGGAATGTCAAGTCGTCCATATGACGAATATGTGCGTTGCGCGTACTTCCACCGGCTGACTCCTGTTACGTCGATAACGTCTTACGTGTGACTTACGTCGCACACTCCTGTTACGTCGATAACGTCCTACGTGTGACTTACGTCGCATATACGTAAATTAAAACAGCTATATATATATATATGATAGGAAGAATCATACGTCTATCAAAACACCTTTCATGAGCACCGGATCCGCGAAGGATACATAAATGGTAGAAATAGTGAATACAATAGAGAGAATTACCATTTACAGTGCTAAAACTTATAACGAAGTATTCGGCTTTACTCCTTCATCAGAGGACAAAAATAAAGGAAAACAACAACAAAACATTAACCAAGAGTATAAACAATTTTCTTTATATAAAATACTGCAGACAGACTAAGGAACCTACAGTAAAATATTGCAAATTTAGTTTAATTGACAAAAACAGTATTTGAAAAAGTATTACTATCAAAGACCTTCTGTGTTTAATTTTTTAGAGTTACTTAATTCACATAATAAAACAATATTACATAATATTTCAAGAATTATACAAAAGGCATTAGAAATTACAAACACAGCGCTACTGAATTTTATCATTGCTGTTAAGTGGCTATATGTTTATACTGGTTGTATATTGTATAAATTATGATGAAATACTTTGTACAAATCGTAATAAAATATATGTTCTGTTCTGTTTATTTTTCCCTTTATTGGTTATAAAACAGTGAATTCAAGGTTGATATTAAGTTAAGTTTAAACATATTTTATTGCTTTTTAACACACATATATACATATATAAGCAAAAGGGTTGGGTCACAAGTTCTACCAACATCAGTTACGGCCCTATCCTACACAAAATGGATTACAAATACTCAAAATGACAATTGCAGATAAACAACATATTATAAATAAAACAATTTGATTTAGATATTAGATAACTATTATAGAGATAAAGGATTTAGAAAGAAAGAAAAAAGGAAATAATGGTTGTATGATATGATAATAAGGTAATCTAAAGGTAATCTAAATATACCATATGATTAGAAGAATCGTCATCAGGCCGACTTTTTATGCACATATATTGTTTAGTTAATTAATATCAAATCGTTTTGAGTCTTTGATAAATTGCTGCACAGATGTTGATGTTAAGAATAACCAGGCCTCTAAACCAAAAAAACATTACGTCAAAAATTAACTGCGACAGCCTAGCTGATTTTTTTTCCGGAGGAGTATGCCGCGGATCGTCTATAACTGTGCATACACATCGTTTTCAGCCAAGCTACGCCCCTGTTTTATTGCAGTTGTTTTAATCAATTGATAAAGTTTAGTCAGACATGCTGTCTTGTTGGATTGTCTGTCAGGGCATTGCGTTAGTGGGCGTTATGCTAATTAAGGGTTATTGTTTCATATTCTGTGTGTGTTCAATGTGTACATGCTGTTTGACAGAAAGACTTGAGGCTTATTACAGATAATCATCTGTGATAATATCCTCTATTTGATGTACATAATTAATCACAATTGAATATTTAAATTTATAAGGGATAACGAACTGTTCAGTTTAAGCACTGTTTTACATTAAAACAATTATTAGACAATATGAACACTGTACATTGCATCATTATAGTAAGATAAATCACTATACTAAGAGATCATACTATATTAGCATATTCACAGATATCCTACACCAGTAGTGCGTCCAATCACCAATTAATGTTTCAACGTGTTCTAGTGCTCGAATAAAGAATAAAGTATATTACCAGTTAATGTTCTATTGATTATGGATAGAAAAGTACCGTTTGATAAATTACTACTACATGCAAACTTAACTTGATATCAATGAGATAATGTTATAGTTGCAAATATTATTACAATTTTTCAGTTTCAAACTCACCCAGTCAGCATATTATCATCTATTAATATTACGCTATGCGTTGAGTCACTAAATAACTAGAAATCATAGTGATTAAAAATGTAAGACAGGTTGTCCATGTCATGTTAACTTTTTCTGAACGAAACACAATACCAACACATAGTCAGCTATTTTCTAAACTAGTATTCGAACAAGTATAGTTTAGTTTATACTAATTTCTTTCAGCTCGATTGCGATGAAAGCTCAGAGCTTATATGAATCGCTCTCGAGTCCGCTTCCTGGGTAGAACCAGTACTGAGTGTTGGTTTATGAGAGACATCGGGTCGAGCTAGGGATCGAACCCGCAACCTCTGGCGTGCGCGGCCAACACCCTATCGATTAGACTACCGCCCACCTTAGACAAGTAAAAAAGTATATTACCAATTATATACTAGAATTTCATTGATTATGGATATTAAAAATACTCGCACATCAAGTTAAACTATATATTGTATACTTAACTTATATAAAGTTACACCAATAATATCATTATAATTGTTCAGTAACTAACACAAATCTTGCATTTTATCATCTATTCTTTAAACATTAAGCTTTGATTAGGTAAGTGCTGGTTCATCAAGCAACACTTTGTTGATACTTAACATCAAGAATACATATAAATTTATACTAGATTTTTCACCTGTCTAACTAACATAAGTCTGCATGTTATCATCTATTATTCAAACACTATGTTTTGATTAGATAAGTACTGGTTCATCAAGCAACATTTTGTTGATACTTAACTTGACGTCAAGGATACATATACATTTATACTAGATTTTTCACCTGTCTAACTAACACAAATCCTGCATTTTATCATCTATTTTTTAAACATTAAGCTTTGATTAGATAAGTACTGGTTCACCAATCAACATTTTGTTGATACTTAACTTGACATCAAGAATATATATAAATTTATACTAGATTTTTCACCTGTCTAACTAACACAATCCTGCATATTAAAACACTAAGTTTTGATTAGATAAGTACTGGGTCATCAAGTAACACAGTATGGATTCCTAGCTTAATATCAAAAATATATACAGTCAACCCTGTCTTAAGCAGCCAGACAAGGGCAGAAGCAAAGCTCGCCATTTAAGACAGGTTGTTGTTTAATGCAGATTAATCTGTTCTGAAAGTATATAAATGGGAAATAACAAATGCGGTTGCTTAAGACAAGTGACTGCTTAATAGAGGTGACACGTGTTTGAATGTATATAGATTAACACTAGATTTTTCACTCGTCTAATTAACACTATCCTGCATTTTGTCATCTATTCTTTAAACATTAAGCTTTGATTAAATAAGTTCTTGTTCATCAAATAACAATGCATGCTTACATATGCTTAAGGATATGTATAAATTTACACTAATAGTATCGTTATTATTTGTTGTGTAAGTAACACTACCGTGCATATTATTTATTACTTCAACACTATGCAACTTGAGAGCATATTAATAGTATTTAAAAACACCAATATTGTGTTATGCATGATAAAGTATACTTATACTATATATTAATAATACATAGATATAACAGTTGCAAAATACTTAAAAAAATACAATGTTGAGATTACTTATTTACATTTACTAAATCAACGTCCGATATATGGATTTGCAATCATTCTACATCTATAAACAATTACACCTGCTATTTTATTGTATGCACACTTTCTTGCCTAAGTGTAAAACACTGATGTACATTATTGCAAATGATTTACCAGTTGTATTTAGCATATTCATTGATTTTACCGTAAAAAGATGTTTCCAATAAATGTTTTGGAATTAAACATTTATTCTATGTGTTTGTACAATTAACATTTTATGAAAAAAGAAAGATAAACGTCTTCTTTGACATTCAATAAAAAAAAAGAAAACACACATTCATTCTTTTATTGGCCTACTTAATAAGCCATTGCATCTACATGTTTTGATGTGCAGTCTTTGTGATTCCGAAGATAATGTAAGCTTGCTACAATCTCTACAAAATATATCTATGCTTATTAGATTAAGATATTGATATATTGAAAAGGTTTTGTAACACAGAGCTCTACTTGAATGTTCATATATCACATACCAATTATCTATAAAAGTATCTTTCAATCGTTGCTTTATATTTAATAAAATATGTCAGTGTTTCCAACATTCTGCATAATCGTAATAACCTGGCACGTATAAAAGTGTTTTACGTATAAATAAAATTTTCATGATAAAGCATGGGCGACAGCCTTCAATAAATTTAGACCGGACAGACATACACATGGAGTTACAAAAAGGATACCCGCCTTGGAAACATACAATACATGCAGACAAAAAAAATGGCAACAGGGAAACACTATACATTTCATTATTTAAGAAAGCTCTTGATAGAAACGATAGCTTTTTGCTTTGAACAACAACGACCAAAAATGATGTTTTTAATGAAATGTGATTTATAACAATACAACTTAGCAAATGCACTTTTTAAAATGTATAGATTGAAGAAGATTTTTTAGCTATTTAATTGTACATTCATTCCGTTTTGATTTTTACTCTTGTACAGTAGAATCTATCTCGTTATTTCAAATCTAACCCAGATAGAGGTGATTATAAGTAGCTTATTGGTGTCTTAGAAAATTATATAGGACTTAATTAAGACAGAATTAAGTAATAAATACTAAGTGACTTATGCACATCTTTCTTTTTGAGTTTATTCTCCATTTAAGATATTGTAGCCGATCCCTTATTTTTAGTTTTATCACATTACAAGTGTATTAAAAACTGTATACTATTCATAGAAATATAACTATTAAAAAGCATAAAATCATTGCATTTATTTATCTTAATTATATAATGTATTTAATAGATATGTGTGTACTATGTGTATGTGTATACCTATATGTATGCATATATATGACTAAGTATACGTGCGTTTTACATCGTGAATGTCTTATAGATCGTAATTACGGCTGGATATAGAAGTTTGATTGTATTTTATATCTGTCTATCATTATAACTATTGTATGTGACACTCTAATAAAATATAAAAAAATGAAAGTAATACAGATGAGGTGACAACGGAAAATCTGAAAGTTATATAGATGAGGTGACAACGGAAAATCTTAAAGTAATACAGATGAGGTGACAACGGAAAATCTGAAAGTAATACAGATGAGGTGACAACGGCAAATCTTAAAGTAATACAGATGAGGTGACAACGGAAAATCTGAAAGTAATACAGATGAGGTGACAACGGAAAATCTTAAAGTAATACATATGAGGTGACAACGGGACATGTTACAACAGCGAAAATTGCATTGAATTGGAATGGTTAAGACCCAATACCAAATCCCTAACATTAGACATCTGCATTGAATTGGAACTGTCAAGACCCAATACCAAATCCCCAACATAAGATCTCTGCATTGAATTGGAACGGTCAAGACCCAATACTAAATCCCCAACATAAGATCTCTGCATTGAATTGGAACGATCAAGACCCAATACCAAATCCCTAATATTAGATCTCCAGATTGAAATGGAACGGTCAAGACCCAATACCAAATCCCTAACATTAGATCTCCGCATTGAATTGGAACGGTCAAGACCCAATACCTTATCCCTAACATTAGATCTCTGCATTATATTGGGACGGTCAAGACCCAATACCTAATCCCTAACATTAAATCTCCGCATTGAATTGGAACGGTCAAGACCCAATGCATAATCCCTAACACTAGATCTCTGCATTGAATTGGAACGGTCAAGATCCAATACCTAATCCCAAACATTAGATCTCAGCATTGAATTGGAACGGTCAAGACACAATACCTAATCCTTAACATTAGATCTCCGCATTGAATTGGAACGGTCAAGACCCAATACCTAATCCCTAACATTAGATCTCTGCATTGAATTGGAACGGTCAAGACCCAATACCTAATCCCTAACATTAGATCTCTGCATTGAATTGGAACGGTCAAGACCCAATACCTAATCCCTAACATTATATCTCTGCATTGAATTGGAACGGTTAAGATCCAATACTAAATCCCTAACATTAGATCTCCGCATTAAATTGGAACGGTCAAGACCCAAGAATAAATCCCTAGCATTAGATCTCTGCATTGAATTGGAACGGTCAAGACCTTATACTAAATCCCTAACATAAGATCTCCGCGTTGAATTGCAACGGTCAAGACCCAATACCAAATCCCTAACATTAGATCTCTGCATTGAATTGGAACGGTCAAGATCCAATACCTAATCCCAAACATTAGATCTCTGCACTGAATTGGAACGGTCATGACACAATACCTAATCCCTAACATTAGGTATCCGCATTGAATTGGAACGGTCAAGAACCAATACCTAATCCCTAACATTAGATATCTGCATTGAATTGGAACGGTCAAGACCCAATACCTAATCCCTAACATTATATATCTGCATTGAATTGGAACGGTTAAGACCCAATACCAAATCCCTAGCATTAGATCTCCGCGTTAAATTGGAACGGTCAAAACCCAAGAATAAATCCCTAGCATTAGATCTCTGCATTGAATTAGAACAGTCAAGACCCAATACTAAATCCCTAATATAAGATCTCCGCGTTGAACTGGAACGGTCAAGACCCAATACTAAATCCCTAACGTTAGATCTCCGCGTTGAATTGGAACGGTCAAGATCCAATACCTTATCCCTAACATTAGAACTCCACATTGAATTGGAACGGTCAAAACCCGATACCAAATCCCTAACATTAGATCTCCACATTGAATTGGAACGGTCAAGACCCAATACCAAATCCCTAACATTAGATCTCCATATTGAATTGGAACGGTCAAGACCCAATACCTCATCCCTAACATTAGATCTCCATATTGAATTGGAACTGTCAAGAACCAATACCAAATCCCCAACATTAGATCTCCACATTGAATTGGAACGGTCAAGACCCAATACTAAATCCCTAACATTAGATCTCTGCATTGAATTGGAACGGTCAAGACCTTATACCAAATCCCTAACATTAGATCTCCACATTGAATTGGAACGGTCAAGACCCAATACCTTATCCCTAACATTAGATCTCTGCATTGAATTGGAATGGTCAAGACCCAATACCAAATCCCTAACATTAGATCTCCACATTGAATTGGAACGGTCAAGACCCAATACCAAATCCCTAACATTAGATCTCTGCGTTGAATTGGAACGGTCAAGACCCAATGCCAAATCCCTTACAATAGATATCTGCATTGAATTGGAATGGTCAAGACCAAATACCAAATCCCTAACATTAGATCTCCGTTTTGAAATGCACGAATGTACTTTTAGTAACGTCAGTCGATATGCGATAATTTATTGATTCGCATAAATTAAAGCAATAACAGTATTTTGTATTAATGATATACAAAAAACGTTTTTCATTAATTCAAGACCAAACTAATTAAGTTATTTTTTTTATGAAGAGAAATCAACAATTCTCCAGTTTTGTCTGAATTGGAGATGTTTAAGGTAGGAATTTTCATATTTTGAGAAAATAATATAATTTCTAGTTGTACTTTACCGTGTCTGTACATTTCAATCATGTAACTATTGTTAATGTAAGAAATCAACTTTATATGTTTAGTGGTCATATACTGTTAGAGGACTTAATCTTTGTGAGATTAAACAATACATGCTGTGTTATGTTATTTAATTGCTATTTGAATTAACGCAGCTATTCTCATAAATGTTTCGTATGCAACTGATTATATAACATACGTTTTTCGCATTAATTGTTAAAATTAAATAAATTTCCGCTGTTGATAAAATATTAATACAACGATTTTCTTTTTCGGCTATCATTAAAGCATTATGTAACAGTGTCCTGTCTTTAGAGAAAAGAATATGGACGATAAAACCGAATACAAATAACATATTTTTCTAAACTTTGTTCAAAATGTATTCTAATTAATTAATTCATATTAACATACACATTTTATGATAGTATATAGACTATTATTTATATTTATTAATTAATTCATTCATTCATATTAACACATTTCATAATTGCATTTCTAATTTTATTATAGACTTTCATCTATACTAAGGATTACTACGTAACGTCGTTATTCCATAAATCCGAGACATATAAAATGAGATAAATAACTTGAGAACCTTGTCTTAATTTCGGTGGCAATATTTCGTGTTTTTCAAATTTTACAAACACATTTCCTCCTGTACCAACCACCATATCTTTGTGTTTCTGGTATCAATGCATTGGGCTGGATCGTAATTTTAGATAGTAAACTTTTTCTTTTTTTAAATTTAAAGTAATGAAAAAAATGCTAACAGCTGTTTTTTCTGATTCTTTTATTTAGCCCTTTTAAAAGAAAGAAATAAGATAAAAAAAACATTTAAATATCGATATCAATGTTCACAATCGGATAATTTACCGATTTATAATTTGTACTACATTCAGAATTTGCTCAGCTTTGGGCATCTCTAAGTCAAAGAATAAGCCGTCCAATCCATCGTTTAATCATTTGTTTGTGAGGTTGTTATGGGCTGAAGATCAACGATTTGCAGTACATCTTCACTTGTACTTGCAGCTGCTGGTGAACTGCCACTAGTAATGCTGTTTAAAATGTTAGATATGTGTCTCTTCGTATTCACATTAGTATGTCCTGTGTAAGTATTTAAAGAAGTTTCTAACTTATGGACAGTTACAGTCATAATATGCCTACTTGGCACATTTGTGGAATCTAGAATATGGACCGTTGTGGCTTTTAATGAGTGGTTTGTGTACTTTACGCGAAGTCCAGCTTTTATAGATATATTGGCCATCATTCCCCCAAATTGCATTGTGTCCCATTGGACTATTCTTATAACGATCTCCTTCACAATAGCGTTCCTCAGGTTGCAGGAAGAATGCTGATTGTTTAGGGTTTATCTTATAACGATTTCCTTCACTATAGCGTTCCTCAGGTTGCAGGAAGAATGCTGATTGTTTAGGGTTTATCTTATAACGATCTCTTTCACTATAGCGTTCCCCAGGTTTCAGGAAGAATGCTGATTGTTTAGGGTTTATCTTATAACGATCTCCTTCACTATAGCGTTCCTTAGGTTGCATGAAGAATGCTGATTGTTTAGGGTTTAACTTCCGGATATTCTTCAGAATTCTCCGAACCGGACAACTATCATTATCTGAAATGCATCATTGAAAATGTCACTCAATCGTAAATATGTTTGTTAAGCTGCACCAAAATATTGCATTGACTTGAAGTGCATAGTACGAAACCATTCATGTGTGAAATAGCGCTATGGTGTAAAATAGTAATACAAATATGACATCACGACGTTAAAATGTTGCGATTTTGTACAGATTATGCCGTTTTAAAACTCCCTTCTTTCAAACAGATACGTTTATCGATAAAAACTTTTATTGAATTTTAGATTTGGTCATTCTCGGTCAATATCACTTTATCAAGTCAACAAAAACATTGATTGAACTCACTAAAAGGCAATAGTTGTGTATATTTTGTTTTACAAAACAGTTTTTTTGCTTTAAAAATATATAACAAACCATTAAGTTATATGCGCCCTTCTGCACAACTTCTACCATCTGGGTGATTTTTTGTTTTCTCGTCTTGAATCTGATACACATTCAAGGTTCCACTACTATCTGTTGTCACGGTAACATGAGAACGCGTTAACTCAGAGTTTCCCTTTAATGTCTTCCAAAATGAATCATAATGTCTACAAATACCTGAAATAAATTTTCAAAAAATTATTCTCCAGCCCCGAGCCCACAATTATCATTATCTGAAATGCAACATTGAAAATGTCATTCAACTGCCAATATGTTTTTTTAGCTACACTACAACAGTTTCTTTAAAAAAACATTATTGACTTGAAGCGAATTGTACGAAACCATTCATGTGCGAATAAGCGCTATGTGTATGATAGAAATACAAATATGACATCACGACATTAAAATGTTGAGATTTTAAAACTCTCTTTTTTAAATAGGTAAATTTGATCATACATTTCATTGCCTTTTACATTTTGTCTTCCTCGGTCAATATCACTTTTATCAACAAGGGAAAGACGGCTTTTCCTCTTTTCTAAAAACGAGCTCACTTTCACACATAATTGGACGTCAAGGTGCGTTAAATATACAAAAGTACCGACTCCACTGGAATTTAAACCTGAGACCAGTAGTGTAGATTTCATGCACGATCTACTCAAAAAGTCTAATATAAAAACTGAAAAGAGTATACTTTTAATTTGAAAATTCAAACATTTTGTTGTTACACAACACATGAATCCGTATGGCAGAGGTACATCTTATGAAGAGCATTCGATTCAATTGATGGATGGTGTGTTAATTTTGCTTTTTCATTCCTTTTCAGTTGTTTAGACGGTGCGGCAAACATGGCCATTGTAGTTTTAAGTTCTTCGAAATTGTGAGCCGACCTTTCGGTTCTTAAATATTTTTTTATTTTATTTTTATACGTTGTCAATATTGTTTTTTGCGCAGGAACTTCCGTCCGCATCTCTCATTTCCACTAAAAACATTTCTAAGTGAATGTCCAGATCCTCTTTGGTTAAATGTTCTACTACACAATCACAAACTTCACGCTCTCTCAAATAATCAGTAAAGGCATTCACGGACGTTGAGCTCATTGTTGCCTTTGAATTCGTGTTTTCGTTCTTTCTTCTTGTGAATGACTTCCCTTTGTTAATGACGGAGCTATTTTACAGCGTCGAGAAAATTACACTCTTTAAGAAATTCCATGCCTATATAGACATCAACAGCGGTCAATAACACTTTGAGAGGACTTTTCATGTGACCTCTTTTGACAGATAATAATTGCGGATTTGATATGGACATATGATATTAAATAATTTATGAAAGGAAGTATTCAATATTTTTTCAAGCACAAAAGAGAAATACGACAAGGGTGGTCTATATCTGCTTTATTATTTACGACTGTAGCTGAAATCATGTAAAACATAAGCCACGACATAATGTTACTAGGTATCAAATGGAAACGCATAACGGCATCAAATCATTAAAAAAAACTCACTTGCTAACGACACTACATTATTTCAAATTCAAAAGAGGAAATTGTTACATCACTTTATATAATAGAAAACTTTGGCAATCGTTTTGATTAAACTTTAATCGCAATCAAATTGATGGTGTTTGAATAGGAAGGTAAACAAATGTAAGGAAATAATCAGATATATTAACTTGCCACAAAAAACAATTAAAGCACTTGGTATTCATTTTGGGCAAAATAAACGCAAATGTAGTATTCTTAATTGGGACTTAAAACTAAATGTGACACAATAATAAAAACTTGCAAGAAGAAAATTCACTCTTTTTTGAAAAATTGAATTATTACTAAAATGTGTTTATACTGTTCAGTGATTAGTCATGCCTCAAAATATTATAAAAGTATTAAATACAATGATTTTATAACCTCTGTGGCGGTTAAACAGTTACTGTAAAAACGTTGAAATATATAGTTGTTGGATTTAAAGTTAGCTTGGCAGAATATAATGATATAAATGCTATTTTAGCCCTTGCAGGATTCTATTGTATAAAGCATATATTGTAAGTAATTGCAGAAGAAAAGGTTGGTGTATTTGCATTATCTAAATTTAATACGAATATATGAATATATCTTATTATTACAATTTATTAAAGTATTACATATATACTTGAAACTAATCATGACATGTTAATATATTTTAAGTAAGTGTATTAAATGTGACATATAATGTTTTACAATGTAAATTATGATGCAATATATTAGATATTGAATAAATGTTGTTTATTTTGAAAGCAATAAATAAATAAATAATATTTATATCAGCTTGGCTTCGGTACCAACATTATTAATTTAAGACAACGGTCCTAATAATTCTTAAAGCAATACTAAGGGTGCCAACAGCCAGGTATATTGAATTGATCTTTGTAATTAAGTCGCTGCTTAGATAGAATGTAGAGATATAATGACATTTCTTAAAACTGCCAATCTTATCACTTTTACGACACGCCAAAGTGGCCTAAAGGATTTCAATATATGTATTCTTTTTTCTTTCTTTCTGTCCATTTGTATTGTGTTGATATTCTTGTCTCTCATTTAATTTGCTATCAAGAGAAGCACGTGCCGGATTTATTCAGGATGCAGTTTTCGGCATGTTACAGCGTCTGTTGCCGACTTTATATTATGTTGTGTTTGTATTTTTATTTTAATGAAATGACTTTTATAATTTTTATCCTGAATGGCTATGTGCATTACTACAATGTCTATTTTTATCTTGTAGTGTATTGTGAGTACATAGAGTACCCATAGATGAGACGAAAATAACGACTCAAACTAAACTATTGGATAACAAATCTAATTGTAAGTTGACAGAAATATTGAAAACTAATTAATACAAACTGTTAAATATATAAGGACCCCAGTGGTAATATCATTTAATTTTTACATATACATCTACAATTACTGACACATTAGTACAAGTGTAAGCACTAAAAACGGACATACTAATCAATTAATCCATCGACACCAGCACTAGCGGTGGTCTAGTGGTAGAGCGTATATCTATCATGCTTTCGATCCCCGCCCGGGTCTTATCAAAGCATTTACAAATAATACTAGAAGTTTCCTCTCTAAGCGACCAGCATTCTCGTACAGAGGACATTTCGAGGGCTGGCCCATCCGCTGTTAGGATAATGTGATTGGTGGGGTATCATTCCATGCGTATTTTTGAGAGGTCATCAGTTCAAGCCTTGGATCGAACACGCGACCTTGAATGAGAATGTAATTAAATAAAAACACACACAAAAATGGTGCGTCACGCTTAAAGATGATCACTCACTCACTCACTCTCTCACTCACTCAATTACTTTTTATTTAAAGATTCATCACCTATGACGTTCTGATTAAACACTTATGGAACATCTATTGAATCACAAAAAGGAAGGTCCAATTTTTGAGATAATGGTTGATTCTGTCCTTGTGGTTTGTGAGAAATTCGTTAATACACAGGTCGACATTTTCCGTTTTATTCGTCAATGCTTTAGCATAACCCGATACTGGCCAATGAGTGACTTTATCGCGGGCCGCGATTTAGTATTTGGCCAACCAAATCAAAGAATTCAACACTACAAAGAGAAAATACAATATAAGCCATTGAACAGAGTATTCATAATATATGATGTTTGATATAAATTTGCAGTTTTACTGCTACGATCAATACCGGCGATGAAGGTGAGGCAACTTTAAAACAGACAATGTCGCGATATGATATGAATAAAGGAATGTTGATTTACAGTTAATTTCTATAATTGTATGTAAAGTGACTATAAAGTGTTTGAATTAATCACATTGTCGAACACTGTAATATCCCAAGGGTATTACATTATTGAAATAATGAGACGTTCGTTATCTTCGACACACCTGTCTGGATATAAATTAAAAACAATCTTATATTAGATATAATTTCCGTGGGCAGTAAATGCAGTGACAGATTCAATACAAGTTAAAGTGCAATATGTATGTGTGTAACATTGAAGCTGTGGAGACACACTTTCTATCTTTATATTTTGTATGGGTTTGTCGCAATTTTCGACAATTTACATATTAGTTATAGCCCCTCATATATTATTCGAACTGTGATACAAACAACACAATTAGGACGAGGGCTGCTGTTGGACTTCATATTTTAATAAAAGCACGTTAGTCGCTTCAAATTTCAAAATGGCGGCTTTTTTCAAGTCCGGTAAAAAATACAATTTTGTTATTAAATTTTGAGGAATATTCCCATTTCAATAATCTTTGGATCAACTATCATTCAGAGAAAAAAAAAAAGAGTGAATACCAAGGTTCATAGGTAACATCAAACTCGTTTTAAAAGTAACTGTAGTGCAGTGTCTTGTGAGGCCCATAGGCATAAGCGTGTAGTCAAGCCAGATACAGCATCGGCTATATAAAGCCATTCCTCAATCAATAGGATGTACCATCGCGGGAGAACCGAACCACGGATAACGGGGCTTCAGTAATCGCAAGGTACTTACACTGGGCGCGTGATCTAGTGGTAGAGCACCGAACCCATGATCGGAGGGTCGTGTGTTCGATCCTCCGCCACGGCTATGTGTGGTGTCCGTGAGCAAGACACTTTTTCCGCATATGCTTTGTACTGGTTCTACCCAGAAGACTTCGAGCGTGATTTGTCCAAGTTGGAAAAACTTGTTTCACAATCGAAGTAAAATAAATAAGTTTAAACTACTGGGCGAACGATCCGGGTAGGCAAACGGATACTATATCAACTTGTAAAACCCTTATTCCGTAAGATAAGAAACTTTACTAAACAATTGAAAATTTACGATCAAATGTAAATGATATCTCAAACTGATTGGAGCAAATGTTTTCTTTATTGTGCTGACACGACAGTGTTCCAATCAATCTACACAAATAACTAAGCAGACACGGTGGCAGTGATCAAAGCAGTATGAAGAAGACTCGTTTGACACATGAACAGAATCAAGATCATATATTGTCTGACACCAACCGGTTATTTAAAAAAACGAAAAACAGTAATAATGCCATGTTTTATGAGATGCCGACAGGTTTTGTGAAAGACTAATGTTAACCGCTGTCTCTTATTTCGTCTTTGAAATGAGGATTGTATTCAATGTTTTTATATCGGGATTGACACCATGTCTTTTGTCTGTTGTAAATGGTATTGAACAGCAGTCATACAATAATAATAAAACTAATTATAAAAATTAATAATAATAATAATAATAACAATTATAATAACAATAATAATGATAATAATAATAATAATAATAATGATAATAATAATAACAATTATAATAACAATACTAATGATAATAATATTAATAGTAATAATAATAATAATAATAATAATACATATAAAGTATCTTAATCCCGACCGCAAGATCATATATAACATCGTATACAAAACTACGCACAGAAAGATAAGGAAAAAAGCAACATCATTAGTACAAACATACGCTCACGCCAACATATACACATGCACACACACCCCACCCCTAAAGTCTAACGTTTTTGCATATATATACAGTAGAACATTTTTGGTTCGGACATGGATGGCTGTAACACCACATTTATCTCGAACTACTACTTATCTTGGACCCGTTTACTTACGTCCGTTTGCGAACGTTTAAGTCGAAAAATTCACTAAGTGTTTCTCCTACATCATTCTGCGAATTTTCGCTAGCCTTGTAAATACATTTTTTTATATTTTGAAAAAAAGAAAAATTTGCTGCACAAATGAAACGTTCCTAGGTGTCATTATTTGTTCATACGAAAATCTTAAGACACGAATGTGCGGTTACGGATGCACTACAGTTCCTTGAAAGAGCATCAGTTTGTTCTCCAAAAACATTGAAGAAAGTCTTACCTGTGTCTGAGGAATTTCATCACTATCTCTTCGCATGCCCTGTATTTCACCGTCAACGAACTCTACTCCATGACGTATTACATCTTATTACTCGTCTGGACCTTAATAAACTGCTATTCGGCAACGACACTCTTTCTGATGATGTCAATCGTCAAATATTTCACCACGTCCAAACATACATCTCGAAGACCAAGCGTTTCATTGATTGAGATGAACTATCCTTTATTGTCATAAGAGTGACCCACATCGCCTCAACAGGCATCCTGTGATCACAACTCTCCTTTCCTTATTCTATCTATCTACTTTACCTGCCCGTTTCCACCATGTTCTCCTCACAGTAATTTATTTGTTTTCTTTGCATTTGTAACACCATTGTATACTCTATGCAAGATATTCAGAAGAGAGACTTGGTACAAGCTAGAAATAGTTTTCTTCTCAATACTGTTGTTATATATCGCTGTATATCGAATAAATGTATATGTTTTATGCTGATAACAAATAAATATTGTTCAAACCAAATTATGTATGTGATGTAATACACTTCAGTAATATTCTGCGTAGTAACCATTGGCATATACAGTGTACACATAACGCTCGGCCTTTTTTCAAAACTAAGCGGACATGACCAAGCGTTATTCCAACTGACAAAGGAGTTTCGAAAGATTAAAAAAGCAAAGATCCTACAGATAAATCGATTACGCTTATACTAAAAACAATCGATTGTTTGTTGATGATAAAATGAGACACATGTAACATAAGATTCTGATAGTTATAATGCCATTTCTTGCTATGTTTCAGACACCAACAAAATGAAGTTCAAATTTCGATCCTGGATAGTCCTCTATTTCGTTGTCGTGTGCTTTGTTCCGACTATTGATGGGTTTGGGGGAAGACGCCGACGAGAGTCCAGATGCGGAACAGTCACTCTGAAGATATTATCTACTAAATGTAACCAACCAGTTAATATGGTGACAATCATCTGTAATAATAGACCAATCCACACTAAGTGTGTGACATCTGGTGTTTACCAGTTTAGAACGTGTAATCTTCCGAAGTATGTGCAAATATACAAGAAAGGCTATCACAACCACAACCATACTATACATAAATATAAAGAAGTCATAACAATCAGGTGTAAAGGTGAGTTATCTTTAACATGCTCTTATATACGTGTCGTAACAATACTCATAAATTAGCATTTACAAATAATACTACCTGATAGAACGATCCGTTAGAAGCAAACAACTCAACTAAAAGATTAAAAGTAGTTTAGTTTAGTTTAAACGTATTTTATTTCATTACAACATGCAATGGGGTTGGACCACAAGTTGTTTCAACATAAGGTTCGGCCCGTCCTCTAAATATTATATATAACATATATAACATTAAATATCAAAATTACATATTTTTACATGTTTTCTCAACCAATATTATGAGAATAGAAAAAGGTCGGAAAGGAAAGAAAGTAATAAATAGTGAAACAAAAACATATCATTTCTTCATTATGTCGTCCATACGTATGCACCCTGTATCCAACTCTCAGTAGCAACCCAGTGAGACAATCAGATTACTAAATAAAGAAGCACAAAAATAGAAAAAAAACTTTGGTGTCCTATGCAACTCGACGATTATATATAATGGCAAAACAGTTAAATAATTCACAAGATCGAAGTAATGTAGTGCTTGGTTAAGTCTGTTAATGAGAGGTAATGAAACACTCAACTCTCCTTACGCAACAAATCTTAAGCGGTATTCTCATCTCGTGCAACATTGGATGAACCCTGTGATTCTATGGATTACGAACGCCACACAACGCGAGTAATATTGAATGAGCTCCACGATTGTAAAGATTCAGATATAATAACAGCACTGTGTCAAAATACGCGGTGACTTTAACGGCCGCCGACAGCACGAGCAATATTGACTGAGGTCAACAACAGCAAATATTCAGATATAGTAACAGCACTGTGTCAAAATACGCTGTGACTTTAACGGCCACCCACAGCACGAGCAATATTGACTGAGCGTCACGATTGTAAATATTCAGATATAATAACAGCACTGTGTCAAATTACGCTGTGACTTTAACAAACGCCCACATCACGAGCAATATTGACTGAGCGTCACAATTGTAAATATTCATATATAATAACAGCACTGTGTCAAAATACGCTGTGACTTTAACGTCCGCCCAGAGCACGAGCAATATTGACTGAGCTCCACGATAGTTAAGATTCAGATATAGTAACAGCACTGTGTCAAAATACGCTGTGACTTTAACGGTCGCCCACATCACGAGCAATATTGACTGAGCTCCATGATTGCAAAGATTCAGATATAATAACAGCACTGTGTCAAAATACGCGGTGACTTTAACGGCCGCCTACATCACCAGCAAAATTGACTGAGCTCCACGATTGTAAAGATTCAGATATAGTAACAGCACTGTGTCAAAATACGCTGTGACTTTAACGGCCGCCCACAGCACGAGCAATATTGACTGAGCTCCATGATTGCAAATATTCAGATATAATAACACCACTGTATCAAAATACGCTGTGACTTTAACGGCAGTCCACAGCACGAGCAATATTGACTGAGCTCCACGATTGCAAAGATTCAGATATAATAACAGCACTGTGTCAAAATAAGCGGTGACTTTAACGGCCGCCTACATCACCAGCAAAATTGATTGAGCTCCACGATTGTAAAGATTCAGATATAGTAACAGCACTGTGTCAAAATACGCTGTGACTTTAACGGCCGCCCACAGCACGAGCAATATTGACTGAGCTCCATGATCATTGCAAATATTCAGATATAATAACACCACTGTATCAAAATACGCGGTGACTTTAACGGCGGCCCACAGCACGAGCAATATTGAATGAGCTCCACGATTGCAAAGATTCAGATATAATAACAGTGCTGTGTCAAAATACGCTGTGACTTTAACGGCGACCCACAGCACGAGCAATATTGACTGAGCTCCACGATTGTAAAGATTCTGATATAATAACAACACTGTGTGAAAATACGCGGTGACTTTAACGGCCGCCCACAGCATGAGCAATATTGACTGAGCTCCACGATTGTAAATATTCAGATATAGTGACAGCACTGTGTCAAAATACGCTGTGACTTTAACGGCCGCCCACAGAACGAGCAATATTGACTGAGCTCCACGATTGTAAATATTCAGATATAGTGACAGCACTGTGTCAAAATACGCTGTGACTTTAACGGCCGCCCACAGAACGAGCAATATTGACTGAGCTCCACGATTGTAAATATTCAGATAAATTAACAGCACTGTGTCAAAATACGCTGTGACTTTAACGGCCGCCCACAGCACGAGCAATATTGACTGAGCTCCACGATTGTAAATACTCAGATATAGTAACAGCACTGTGTCAAAATACGCTGTGACTTTAACGGCCGCCCACAGCACGAGCAATATTGACTGAGCTCCACGATTGTAAATATTCAGATATAGTGACAGCACTGTGTCAAAATACGCTGTGACTTTAACGGCCGCCCACAGCACGAGCAATACTGACTGAGCTCCACGATTGTAAATATTCAGATATAGTGACAGCACTGTGTCAAAATACGCTGTGACTTTAACGGCCGCCCACAGAACGAGCAATATTGACTGAGCTCCACGATTGTAAATATTCAGATAAATTAACAGCACTGTGTCAAAATACGCTGTGACTTTAACGGCCGCCCACAGCACGAGCAATATTGACTGAGCTCCACGATTGTAAATACTCAGATATAGTAACAGCACTGTGTCAAAATACGCTGTGACTTTAACGGCCGCCCACAGCACGAGCAATATTGACTGAGCTCCACGATTGTAAATACTCAGATATAGTAACAGCACTGTGTTAAAATACGCTGTGACTTTAACGGCCGCCCACAGCACGAGCAATATTGACTTAGCTCCACGATTGCAAAGATTCAGATATAATAACAGCGCTGTGTCAAAATACGCTGTGACTTTAACGGCGACCCACAGCACGAGCAATATTGACTGAGCTCCACGATTGTAAAGATTCAGATATAATAACAGCACTGTGTGAAAATACGCGGTGACTTTAACGGCCGCCCACAGCATGAGCAATATTGACTGAGCTCCACGATTGTAAATATTCAGATATAGTGACAGCACTGTGTCAAAATACGCTGTGACTTTAACGGCCGCCCACAGAACGAGCAATATTGACAGAGCTCCACGATTGTAAATATTCAGATAAATTAACAGCACTGTGTCAAAATACGCTGTGACTTTAACGGTCACCCACAGCACGAGCAATATTGACTGAGCTCCACGATTGTAAATACTCAGATATAGTAACAGCACTGTGTTAAAATACACTGTGACTTTAACGGCCGCCCACATCACGAGCAATATTGACTGAGCTTCACGATTGTAAAGATTCAGATATAATAACAGCACTGTGTCGAAATACGCGGTGATTTCAACGGCCGCCCGCAGCACGAGCAATATTGACTGTGCTCCACGATTGTAAAGATGCAGATATAGTAACAGCACAGTGTCAAAATACGCTGTGACTTTAACGGCCGCCCACATCACGAGCAATATTGACTAAGGTCAACAATTGCATATATTCAGATATAGTAACAGCACTGTGTCAAAATACGCTGTGACTTTAACGGCCGAACACAGCACCAGCAATATTGACTGAGGTTTACAACTGCAAAGATTCAGATATAATAACAGCACTGTGTCAAAATACGCGATGACTTTAATGGCCGCCCACATCACGAGCAATATTTACTGAGCTCCACGATTGCAAATATTCAGATATAATAACAGCACTGTGTCAAATTACGCTCTGACTTTAACGGCAACCCACATCACGAGCAATATTGACTGAGCTCCACGATTGCGAAGATTCAGATATAATAACAGTACTGTGTCAAATTACGCTGTGACTTTAACGGCCACCCACATCACGAGCAATATTGACTGAGCTCCACGATTGCAAATATTCAGATATAATAACAGTACTGTGTCAAATTATGCTGTGAATTTAACAGCCGCCCACATCACGAGCAATATTGACTGAACTCCACGATTGCAAAGATTCAGATAAAGTAACAGCACTGCGTCAAAATACGCTGTGACTTTAACGGCCGCCAACATCACGAGCAATATTGACTGAGCTTCACGATTGCAAAGATTCAGATATAACAACAGCACTGTGTCAAAATACGCGGTGACTTTAACGGCCGCCCGCAGCACGAGCAATATTGACTGAGCTCCACGATTGCTAATATTCAGATATAATAACAGCACTGTGTCAAATTACGCTGTGACTTTAACGGCCGCCCACATCACGAGCAATATTGACTGAGCTCCACAACTGCAAAGATTCAGATAAAGTAACAGCACTGTGTCAAAATACGCGGTGACTTGAACGGCCGCCCACATCACGAGCAATATTGACTGAGCTCCACGATTGCAAAGATTCAGATATAATAACAGCACTGTGTCAAATTACGCGGTGACTTTAACTGCCGCCCACATCACAAGCAATATTGACTGAGCTCCACGATTTCAAAGATTCAGATATAACAACAGCACTGTGTCAAAATACGCGGTGACTTTAACGGCCGCCCACATCACATGCAATATTGACTGAGCTCCACGATTGCAAAGATTCAGATATAACAACAGCACTGTGTCAAAATACGTGGTGACTTTAACGGCCGACCGCATCACGAGCAATATTGACTGAGCGTCACGATTGCAAAGATTCAGATATAATAACAGCATTGTGTCAAATTACGCTGTGACTTTAACGGCCGCCTATATCACCAGCAATATTGACTTTGCTCCACGATTGTAAAGATTCAGATATAATAACAGCACTGTGCCAAAATACGCTGTGACTTTAACGGCCGTCCACATCACGAGCAATATTGACTGAGCTCCACGATTGCAAAGATTCAGATAAAGTAACAGCACTGTGTCAAAATACGCGGTGACTTTAACGGCCGCCCGCAGCACGATCAATATTGACTGAGCTCCACGATTGCAAAGATGCAGATATAATAACAGCACTGTGTCAAATTACGCGGTGACTTGAACGGCCGCCTACATCACGAGCAATATTGACTGTGCTCCACGATTGTAAAGATTCAGATATAATAACAGCACTGTGTCTAAATACGTTGTTACTTTAACGGCCGCCTACATCACGAGCAATATTGACTGAGCTCCACGATTGCAAAGATTCAGATAAAGTAACAGCACTTTGTCAAAATACGCGGTGACTTTAACGGCCGCCGCATCACGAGCAATATTGACTGAGATCCACGATTGCAAAGATTCAGATATAATAACAGCACTGTGTCAAATTACGCTGTGACTTTAACGGCCGCCCACATCACGAGCAATATTGACTGAGCTTCACGATTGCAAAGATTCAGATGTAATAACAGCACTGTGTCAAATTACGCTGTGACTTTAACGGCCGCCCACATCACGAGCAATATTGACTGAGCTCTACGATTGCAAAGATTCAAATATAATAACAGCACGCTGTCAAATTACGCTGTTACTTTAACGGCCGCCCACATCACGAGCAATATTGACTGAGCTCCACAATTGTAATGATTCAGATATAATAACAGCACTGTGTCAAATTATGCTGTGACTTTAACGGCCGCTCACATCACGAGCAATATTGACTGAGCTCCACGATTGCAAAGATTCAGATAAAGTAACAGCACAGTGTCAAAATACGCGATGACTTTAACGGCAGCCAACATCACGAGCAATATTGACTGAGCTCCACGATTGCAAAGATTCAGATATAATAACAGCACTGTGTCAAATTACGCTGTGACTTGAACGGCTGCCAACATCACGAGCAATATTGACTGAGCTCCACGATTGTAATGATTCAGATATAATAACAGCACTGTGTCAAATTATGCTGTGACTTTAACGGCCGCCCACATCACGAGCAATATTGACTGAGCTCCACGATTGCAAAGATTCAGATAAAGTAACAGCACTGTGTCAAAATACGCTGTGACTTTAACACGCCGCCAACATCACGAGCAATATTGACTGAGCTCCACGATTGTAATGATTCAGATATAATAACAGCACTGTGTCAAATTATGCTGTGACTTTAACGGCCGCCCACATCACGAGCAATATTGACTGAGCTCCACGATTGCAAAGATTCAGATAAAGTAACAGCACTGTGTCAAAATAAGCGGTGACTTTAACGGCCGCCTACATCACCAGCAAAATTGATTGAGCTCCACAATTGTAAATATTCATATATAATAACAGCACTGTGTCAAAATACGCTGTGACTTTAACGTCCGCCTATATCACCAGCAATATTGACTGAGCTCCACGATTGTAAAGATTCAGATATAGTAACAGCACTGTGTCAAAATACGCTGTGACTTTAACGGTCGCCCACATCACGAGCAATATTGACTGAGCTCCATGATTGCAAAGATTCAGATATAATAACAGCACTGTGTCAAAATACGCGGTGACTTTAACGGCCGCCTACATCACCAGCAAAATTGACTGAGCTCCACGATTGTAAAGATTCAGATATAGTAACAGCACTGTGTCAAAATACGCTGTGACTTTAACGGCCGCCCACAGCACGAGCAATATTGACTGAGCTCCACGATTGTAAATACTCAGATATAGTAACAGCACTGTGTCAAAATACGCTGTGACTTTAACGGCCGCCCACAGCACGAGCAATATTGACTGAGCTCCACGATTGTAAATACTCAGATATAGTAACAGCACTGTGTCAAAATACGCTGTGACTTTAACGGCCGCCCACAGCACGAGCAATATTGACTGAGCTCCACGATTGTAAATACTCAGATATAGTAACAGCACTGTGTTAAAATACGCTGTGACTTTAACGGCCGCCCACAGCACGAGCAATATTGACTTAGCTCCACGATTGCAAAGATTCAGATATAATAACAGCGCTGTGTCAAAATACGCTGTGACTTTAACGGCGACCCACAGCACGAGCAATATTGACTGAGCTCCACGATTGTAAAGATTCAGATATAATAACAGCACTGTGTGAAAATACGCGGTGACTTTAACGGCCGCCCACAGCATGAGCAATATTGACTGAGCTCCACGATTGTAAATATTCAGATATAGTGACAGCACTGTGTCAAAATACGCTGTGACTTTAACGGCCGCCCACAGAACGAGCAATATTGACAGAGCTCCACGATTGTAAATATTCAGATAAATTAACAGCACTGTGTCAAAATACGCTGTGACTTTAACGGCCACCCACAGCACGAGCAATATTGACTGAGCTCCACGATTGTAAATACTCAGATATAGTAACAGCACTGTGTTAAAATACACTGTGACTTTAACGGCCGCCCACATCACGAGCAATATTGACTGAGCTTCACGATTGTAAAGATTCAGATATAATAACAGCACTGTGTCGAAATACGCGGTGATTTCAACGGCCGCCCGCAGCACGAGCAATATTGACTGTGCTCCACGATTGTAAAGATGCAGATATAGTAACAGCACAGTGTCAAAATACGCTGTGACTTTAACGGCCGCCCACATCACGAGCAATATTGACTAAGGTCAACAATTGCATATATTCAGATATAGTAACAGCACTGTGTCAAAATACGCTGTGACTTTAACGGCCGAACACAGCACCAGCAATATTGACTGAGGTTTACAACTGCAAAGATTCAGATATAATAACAGCACTGTGTCAAAATACGCGATGACTTTAATGGCCGCCCACATCACGAGCAATATTTACTGAGCTCCACGATTGCAAATATTCAGATATAATAACAGCACTGTGTCAAATTACGCTCTGACTTTAACGGCAACCCACATCACGAGCAATATTGACTGAGCTCCACGATTGCGAAGATTCAGATATAATAACAGTACTGTGTCAAATTACGCTGTGACTTTAACGGCCACCCACATCACGAGCAATATTGACTGAGCTCCACGATTGCAAATATTCAGATATAATAACAGTACTGTGTCAAATTATGCTGTGAATTTAACAGCCGCCCACATCACGAGCAATATTGACTGAACTCCACGATTGCAAAGATTCAGATAAAGTAACAGCACTGCGTCAAAATACGCTGTGACTTTAACGGCCGCCAACATCACGAGCAATATTGACTGAGCTTCACGATTGCAAAGATTCAGATATAACAACAGCACTGTGTCAAAATACGCGGTGACTTTAACGGCCGCCCGCAGCACGAGCAATATTGACTGAGCTCCACGATTGCTAATATTCAGATATAATAACAGCACTGTGTCAAATTACGCTGTGACTTTAACGGCCGCCCACATCACGAGCAATATTGACTGAGCTCCACAACTGCAAAGATTCAGATAAAGTAACAGCACTGTGTCAAAATACGCGGTGACTTGAACGGCCGCCCACATCACGAGCAATATTGACTGAGCTCCACGATTGCAAAGATTCAGATATAATAACAGCACTGTGTCAAATTACGCGGTGACTTTAACTGCCGCCCACATCACAAGCAATATTGACTGAGCTCCACGATTTCAAAGATTCAGATATAACAACAGCACTGTGTCAAAATACGCGGTGACTTTAACGGCCGCCCACATCACATGCAATATTGACTGAGCTCCACGATTGCAAAGATTCAGATATAACAACAGCACTGTGTCAAAATACGTGGTGACTTTAACGGCCGACCGCATCACGAGCAATATTGACTGAGCGTCACGATTGCAAAGATTCAGATATAATAACAGCATTGTGTCAAATTACGCTGTGACTTTAACGGCCGCCTATATCACCAGCAATATTGACTTTGCTCCACGATTGTAAAGATTCAGATATAATAACAGCACTGTGCCAAAATACGCTGTGACTTTAACGGCCGTCCACATCACGAGCAATATTGACTGAGCTCCACGATTGCAAAGATTCAGATAAAGTAACAGCACTGTGTCAAAATACGCGGTGACTTTAACGGCCGCCCACATCACGAGCAATATTGACTGTGCTCCACGATTGCAAAGATTCAGATATAATAACAGCACTGTGTCAAAATACGCTGTGACTTTAACGGCCGCCCACATCACGAGCAATATTGACTGAGCGTCACGATTGCAAAGATTCAGATATAACAACAGCACTGTGTCAAAATACGCTGTGACTTTAACGGCCGCCCACATCACGAGCAATATTGACTGAGCGTCACGATTGCAAAGATTCAGATAAAGTAACAGCACTGTGTCAAAATACGCTGTGACTTTAACGGCCGCCCACATCACGAGCAATATTGACTGAGCTCCACGATTGCAAAGATTCAGATATAATAACAGCACTATGTTGTTGTATTGTTGTATAGTGTTTAGCGTCGCTTTCAACAATTTTTCAGTCATATTGCGACGGTGTCTACTTGAGACAGTATTCTAAGCGCTGTCACACTGGAGTATCATGCCGCAGACACATGGTATGATACCCCACCCAGTCACATTATACTGACACCGGGCCGACCAGACCTAGAACTCTCCTCTAAATGCTGAGCGTCAAGCGAGGAAGCTTCTAGTACCATTTTTAAAGTCTTTGGTATGACCCGGCCGGGGATTGAACCCACGACCTTCCGCATGCGAGGCGGACGCTCTACCACTAGACCACGCCGCGGTCACAGCACTGTGTCAAAATACGCTGTGACTTTAACGGCCACCCACATCACGAGCAATATTGACTGAGCTCCACGATCGCAAATATTCAGATAAAGTAACAGCACTGTTTCAAAATACGCAGTGACTTTAACGGCCGCCTACATCACTAGCAATATTGACTGTGCTCCACGACTGTAAAGATTCAGATATATTAACAGCACTGTGTCAAAATACGCGGTGACTTTAACGGCAACCCACAGCAAATAAACCCTTTTAAATGATAGTCAATAGTATCTTATAAAAGAGTCCATTGTGAGCACAAAATAGCGAGGAAAACAGGAAAATAGTAGATTCAGTTTTATTGTGTCTGTTTATTTGAGTACGTTAAACTCGAAAACAAACATTTAATGATATTAAATAAAAAAAAAAAAAAAAAAAAAAAAAAAAGAAAAAGAAAATTCTTTGAATTCAGGTCCCCCGCTTTCAAATGTAAGTATATAGTGTATGCACGGATCGCATATATACACTGTAATGTATGCATAGATCGCTCGACCAGAGTTTTGTTCTGAAATTCATTTTCGTTCCAAAAAACGAACTTGACATGTATTCTATCATAATTAATATTGTCCTAACATTTGGTTTGTAGGCAAATTTTTGTTATTGAAAAGAAACCTCAAAAATGATTTTTCACAAATCAAAGTTTTGTCATTATAAACATGGTTGAATGACACGTATGAATTCAAAGCCACTTTATCAAACTATTTTAGCGTTATTTACAGTTTTAGAATATTTATGTTAAGGTGTTTCATTAATGATTTTGCCAATATGATCATTATTTTTCCAATATGATCATTATTTTGCCAATATGATCATTATTATCAGTAAAAATTATTAAGGAATCACCATACATGATCGAAAACTGCAAATATCGCTTTAAATAGTTTGACAAGTTGGCTCTGAAATTCACCCGGCGTTTCTTTATCCTTTTTGTATATAATCTACACGTCACCGTAGTTTTGTCCCTTGTTGCAGGATCCTCCGTTACCAAGTCGTCTATGGCCTCGTCTTAAGATCACTGCTGAGGTTCGAGTCCCGCTCGCTCCAAAAACTTCAAGTAAAATGTTTGCCAGTTTTTGCGATAAGACGGTGGTTCTACTCAGATTCTATCTGAGGTTTTCCTCCACCAATAAAACTTGATATGCGATTTTGGATATGCAATATTTTTTCTTTAAGTGTGTTGAAAATGGCTTGAAACCCCGTTAAAGATAACCATTGTTTCTTTGTGCTCTATTTAAGTATAATATATTAACTCGGTTCGTTATAGCCATTAAACATGCACACAAAAATGTTTGCTTCTTTTAAAAAAAGGGTCACCGTGTAACATGTCCGATCCGAACAGTTGCCCTGGCCAGAACACAGAATGTACACACGTAGGGTGTTCCACAGTTTGTGCGTGCATGCCGGGATATAAATTTGTCTCCGAGGACCCGTCTAACAGCTCATGCGGAGTATGTGTCCCAGGTAAGGGTATATATATATTGGTACTTGGTTTACAGAACATTAACAATATACAGGAATTAGGACAGACATTATATACTGGTAACCAGCATATCTTCTTTGAGACTGGGTCTTAATTCATCACGCTTTTAACTCCAATAAATGAACTCATACTCTTAGTTTAAATTGTAAACATAGAATTATGGGTAAAAATATAATTTTCTAACTATTTTTGTTAAATTATTGTTACAATTATTTGTTTCTGCAAATAAGTTGTTTACATAATGAATTGATTTTTGGATCTTAAATTCATTTACATTTCGAATCGGAGTCAGATTCTTTTATGAGTTTATTTAAGATTCAGGACCAAAATTTGTCAAGTGTTGAGTTCAAACTCAAACCAAAAAACTGGAAATTATAATTTGCATTAAAACAATTTTACAAGAAATGAGCATTACTTTCCCCCAAAATTATTATTTTATTTCGTTTGGGCATATATGAAGGATGTCTAACACATTCGTTGACTTTAGCTGTCACTTATTTTCTTTGATGTTTTTTTCAAAGTTAAAATTGAGGGTATTACGATATTGTTTATTTAAGTTCCATAAATGATTTCAAATTATTTTGCAATTACACATAATGCAAGAATCATCGCCATAGCAAGAAAGTCTACGAACTTATTTGACATCCCTCGTATAAATTTGACGATAAATTGATTGAATATGATTGATTGAATATTTAGTTCATTTTTATGTTATCGAAAGCTAACAGACAATCAGTTAACCTAACAACTGTTTCTTGGGATCCTGAAAGGCTAACCAGTACTCCAGCATACCCCATCTCCGCAAGTAACTGATAACTTCCCAACTTGAATCAGCGGTGAGCGACGAATGATAATGAGACACAATCGTATATCAATCATCACCGAGACTGTTGCCGGTTGGGTATTCGAACTAACGGCCTCTGGACTGATAGTCAGATTGAGCTAATCGGTTCCGGCAATAAACAACGACGACATATTTGTGATTTACGAACCGATAAACGTATCCCACTTCTATTACATTTTTGAAAAACAGTGTCCATAATGATGAAAAGTATAAGTTATTTTCGATTGTTGGAGGATAGTACAAAGATAAAGATCCATGGTTCTTTTACATGCCGGGTGTAAAGCACTGATACATGTGTCTCACCGGAAAGACTGATACGTTTTTTAGTATGAGGAGCCAGAGATCGAGCCTGCGACCCCCGGTGTTCAATAATATAAAACCTTATTTTAGACCATGACCAACATGTTTCAACCAATCCGCGATCCGCCTTTGCGTTGTTTTTTACACTTCAATGGGGTCTGTTTGATTTTAAGCAAAGCGTGCGCAGTTTTAGCTTTTTTCAGCTGTGAATGTGTACAGGTGGGTGAAATGTCCACGTGCAGACGATATGATAGATTAAAAGAATGAATGTACAGAGGTAGTTAAAATAATTCTACACGCATCGTATAACTGTTCTGTTTTCTTATATTAACAGGTCATGAATCTTTTTAAAATGATCAACATAAGTCAAGACCACTTTTCCGAGCATTCCCATGCTCATTTGTTTTAACATCTATTAAATCCTGCATAGGCAAGTTTTCTAGTTGCGTTAAAGTAACGTCATCACCATCAGATATTGATCCTATGTGAAACGATGCTTTCACTTTGGCCACTGATGTTATTAAATAGGGGGCGGTGTATAGCTTGTGTCGACATGGAATTCTCGTGCTCTTCATAGTATAAATCAGATTGATCGACTCGTGCACGGTATGTAAGGGATATAACATATATCTCATAGTCACCTTGCACTATCCATTACAAAATACGACAAAATGTCACCAGCAACTGGTATTGTATTTTAGGTCGGTAAATGACGCCATCATTTACTATACGGCTATTACTAAATGTGCAATTAAGTTTTCTTCCTTTTCAAGCTGATGCATTGTTTATTTTTTTTTAATTCAGACGATACCGGGTACACTTGTGACGATCGTGTTAGTCCGTGCGCAGCTCCGAACAGTATTTGTGAAAACGGCAAGTGTACGTGCCCCACAGGATTGTACTCGATACGGGATGGATGTTGTAAGATACTATAATACTGTTATACATGTTTCACTTTTTGACAATACTCTCATGCATATTTTCATGCATATGTATACGTTAGCTCTGAATCACGACGTTTTTATGCATATGTATACGTATAGTTCTGTATCATAACGTTGTCATGCCTATGTATACGTATAGCTCTGTATCATGACGTTTTCATGCATATGTATACGTATAGCTCTGCATCATGACGTTTTCATGCATATGTAAACGTATAGTTCTGCATCATGACGTTTTCATGCATATGTATACGTATAGTTCTGTATCATGACGTTTTCATGGATATGTATACTATAGCTTTGTATCATGACGTTTTCATGCATATGTATACGTATAGTTCTGTATCATGACGTTTTCATGCATATGTATACGTATAGCTCTGCATCATGACGTTTTTATTCATATGTATACATATAGTTCTGCATCATGACGTTTTCATTCATATGTATACGTATAGCTCTGCATCATGACGTTTTCATGCATAGGTTAACGTATAGCTCTGTATCATGACGTTTTCATGCATATGTATACGTATAGCTCTGTATCATGACGTTTTCATGCATATGTATACGTATAGCTCTGTATCATGACGTTTTCATGCATATGTATACGTATAGCTCTGTATCAAGATGTTTTCATGCATATGTATACGTATAGCTCTGCATCATGACGTTTTCATGCCTATGTATACGTATAGTTCTGCATCATGACGTTTTCATGCATATGAATACGTATAGCTCTGCATCATGACGTTTACATGCCTATGTATACGTATAGCTCTGCATCATGACGTTTTCATGCATATGTATACGTATAGCTCTGCATCATGACGTTTTCATGCATATGTATACGTATAGCTCTGCATCATGACGTTTTTATTCATATGTATACGTATAGCTCTGCATCATGACGTTTTCATTCATATGTATACGTATAGCTCTGCATCATGACGTTTTCATGCATATGTATACGTATAGCTCTGCATCATGACGTTTTCATGCCTATGTATATGTATAGCTCTGCATCATGACGTTTTCATGCCTATGTATACGTATAGCCCTGCATCATGACGTTTTCATGCATATGTATACGTATAGCTCTGCATCATGACGTTTTCATGCATATGTAAACGTATAGCTCTGCATCATGACGTTTTCATGCATATGTATACGTATAGCTCTGCATCATGACGTTTTCATGCATATGTATACGTTTAGCTCTGTATCATGACGTTTTCATGCATAGGTATACGTATAAATATGTATCATGACGTTTTCATGCATATGTATACGTATAGCTCTGTATCATGACGTTTTCATGCATATGTATACGTATAGTTCTATATCATGACGTTTTCATGCCTATGTATACGTATCGCTCTGTATCATGACGTTTTCATGGATATGTATACGCATAAATATGTATCATGACGTTTTCATGCATATGTATACGTATAGCTCTGTATCATGACGTTTTCATGCATATGTATACGTATAGTTCTATATCATGACGTTTTCATTCATATGTGTCAGTTAGCTCTGCATCATGACGTTTTCATGCATATGTATATGTAAAGCTCTATATCATGACGTTTTCATGCATATGTATAAGTTAGTTCTGTATCATGACGTTTTCATGGATATGTATACGTATAGCTCTGTATCATGACGTTTTCGTGCATATGTATACGTATAGCTCTGTATCATAACGTTTTCATGCATAGGTATACGTATAGCTCTGTATCATGACGTTTTCATGCATATGTATACGTATAGTTCTATAACATGACGTTTTTATGCATATGTATAAGTAAGCTCTGTATCATGACGTTTCCATGCCTATGTATACGTATCGCTCTGTATCATGACGTTTTAATGCATATGTATACGTATAGCTCTGTATCATGACACTTTCATGGATATGTATACGTATAGCTCTGTATCATGACGTTTTCATGCATATGTATACGGTATACGTATAGCTCTGTATCATGACGTTTTCATGTATATGTATACGCTAGCGATGTATCATGATGTTTTCATGCTTATGTATACGCTAGCGATGTATCATGACGTTTTCATGCTTATGTATACGCTAGCGATGTATCATGACGTTTTCATGCATAGGTATACGTATAGTTCTATATCATGACGTTTTCATGCATATGTATACGCTAGCGATGTATCATGACGTTTTCATATATATGTATACGTATAGCTTTGTATCATGACGTTTTCATATATAGGTACACGTAAATATCTGTATCATGACGTTTTCATGCATATGTATACGTATAGTTCTGTATCATAACGTTGTCATGCCTATGTATACGTATAGCTCTGTATCATGACGTTTTCATGCATATGTATACGTATAGCTCTGCATCATGACGTTTTTATGCATATGTAAACGTATAGTTCTGCATCATGACGTTTTCATGCATATGTATACGTATAGTTCTGTATCATGACGTTTTCATGGATATGTATACTATAGCTTTGTATCATGACGTTTTCATGCATATGTATACGTATAGTTCTGCATCATGACGTTTTTATTCATATGTATACATATAGTTCTGCATCATGACGTTTTCATTCATATGTATACGTATAGCTCTGTATCATGACGTTTTCATGCATATGTATACGTATAGCTCTGTATCATGACGTTTTCATGCCTATGTATACGTATAGCTCTGCATCATGACGTTTTCATGCATATGTATACGTATAGTTCTGCATCATGACGTTTTCATGCCTATGTATACGTATAGCTCTGCATCATGACGTTTTCATGCATATGTAAACGTATAGTTCTGCATCATGACGTTTTCATGCATATGAATACGTATAGCTCTGCATCATGACGTTTACATGCCTATGTATATGTATAGCTCTGCATCATGACGTTTTCATGCCTATGTATACGTATAGCCCTGCATCATGACGTTTTTATGCATATGTATACGTATAGCTCTGCATCATGACGTTTTCATGCATATGTAAACGTATAGCTCTGCATCATGACGTTTTCATGCATATGTAAACGTATAGCTCTGCATCATGACGTTTTCATGCATATGTATACATATAGCTCTGCATCATGACGTTTTCATGCATATGTATACGTTTAGCTCTGTATCATGAGGTTTTCATGCATAGGTATACGTATAAATATGTATCATGACGTTTTCATGCATATGTATACGTATAGCTCTGTATCATGACGTTTTCATGCATATGTGTCAGTTAGCTCTGTATCATGACGTTTTCATGGATATGTATACGTATAGCTCTGTATCATGACGTTTTCGTGCATAGGTATACGTATATCTCTGTATCATGACGTTTTCATGCATATGTATACGTATAGCTATATATTATGACGTTTTCATTCATATGTGTCAGTTAGCTCTGCATCATGACGTTTTCATGCATATGTATATGTAAAGCTCTATATCATGACGTTTTCATGGATATGTATACGTATAGTTCTATAACATGACGTTTTTATGCATATGTATAAGTAAGCTCTGTATCATGACGTTTTCATGCATATGTATAAGTTAGTTCTGTATCATGACGTTTTCATGGATATGTATACGTATAGCTCTGTATCATGACGTTTTCGTGCATATGTATACGTATAGCTCTGTATCATAACGTTTTCATGCATAGGTATACGTATAGCTCTGTATCATGACGTTTTCATGCATATGTATACGTATAGTTCTATAACATGACGTTTTTATGCATATGTATAAGTAAGCTCTGTATCATGACGTTTTCATGCCTATGTATACGTATCGCTCTGTATCATGACGTTTTCATGCCTATGTATACGTATCGCTCTGTATCATGACGTTTTAATGCATATGTATACGTATAGCTCTGTATCATGACACTTTCATGGATATGTATACGTATAGCTCTGTATCATGACGTTTTCATGCATATGTATGCGGTATACGTATAGCTCTGTATCATGACGTTTTCATGTATATGTATACGCTAGCGATGTATCATGACGTTTTCATGCTTATGTATACGCTAGCGATGTATCATGACGTTTTCATGCTTATGTATACGCTAACGATGTATCATGACGTTTTCATGCATAGGTATACGTATAGTTCTATATCATGACGTTTTCATGCATATGTATACGCTAGCGATGTATCATGACGTTTTCATATATATGTATACGTATAGCTTTGTATCATGACGTTTTCATATATATGTACACGTAAATATCTGTATCATGACGTTTTCATGCATATGTATACGTATACCTCTGTATCATGCCGTTTTCATGCATATGTATACGTCAGCTCTGTATCATGACGTTTTCATACATATGTATACGTATAGCTCTGTATCACGACGTTTTCATGCATATGTATACGTATAGCACTGTATCATGACGTTTTCATGCATAGGTATAAGTATAGCTTTCTATCATGACGTTTTCATGCATAGGTATACGTATAAATATGTATCATGACGTTTTCAATCAAACGTATACGTATAGTTCTCTATCATGACGTTTTCATGAATATATATACGTATATCTCTGTATCATGACGTTTTCATGCATATGTATACGTATAGCTCTGTATCATGACGTTTTCATGCAAATGTATACGTATAGCTCTGTTTCATGACGTTTTCAATCATAGGTATACTTATAGTTCTGTATCATGACGTTTTCATGCATATGTATACGTAAAGCTCTGCATCATGACGTTTTCATGCATATGTATACGTATAGCTCTGCATCATGACGTTTTCATGCATAGGTATACGTATAGCTCTGTATCATGACGTTTTCATGCATATGTATACGTATAGCATTGTATCATGACGTTTTCATGCCTATGTATACGTATAGTTCTGTATCATGACGTTTTCATGCATAGGTATACGTATAGCTCTGTATCATGACGTTTTCATGGATATGTATACGTATAGCTCTGTATCATGACGTTTTCGTGCATAGGTATACGTATATCTCAGTATCATGACGTTTTCATGCATATGTATACGTATCGCTCTGTATCATGACGTTTTCATGCATAGGTATACGTATAGCATTGTATCATGACGTTTTCATGCATATGTATACGTATAGCTCTGTATCATGACGTTTTTATGCATAGGTATACGTATAGCTCTGTATCATGACGTTTTCATGTATAGGTATACGTATAACTCTGTATCATGACGTTTTCATTCATATGTATACGTATAGCTTTGTATCATGACGTTTTTATGGATATGTGCGTATCAATACGTGTTAAGCCACCGTGGTATTCCCTTTAAATGACGGCATACTGAAAAAGCATAATTTTAGCAAGAGTTGTGTAAAATTGATATTCATTTTGCTTTGTGTTATATGTATCATTATTTTTTACACTATTTATATTGTAAATTGTTATTTTATTTTATGCATATGTTCCACATACAGGAGATTATATAGAATCAAATCAATACCATTTTATCTTTAACAAGAATTTATCATTAACAATGACGACAATATTGTTTACTACGAACGTGATTGAGGTCCACACTGTCAGTTGAATTATCGTCGAATTCGACACCTCGTCCAATGTTGTTTACACTGGATGTGTTTACGACCAACATGTAAGTCGTATCATCGTCAATGACGACACCTCGTCCAATGTTGTTTACTATGGATGTGTTTACGACTCCCATGTAAGTCGTATCATCGTCAAATTCGACACTTCGTCAAATGTTGTTTACTCTGGATGTATTTACGACCCCCTTGTAAGTCGTATCATCGTTAAATTCGACACCTCGTCAAATGTTGGTTACTATCGATGTGTTTACGACATGCATGTAAGTCGTATTATCGTCAATGACGACACCTCGTTAAATGCTGTTAACTACGGATGTGTTTACGGCCCACATGTTAATCGTATCGTCGTCAATGACGTCACCTCGTCCAATGTTGTTTACTATGGATGTGTTTACGGCACACATTTAAGTCGTATCGTCGTCAAAGATGACACCTCGTCCAATGTTGTTTACTATGGATGTGTTAACGACCCCCATGTAAGTCGTATCGTCGTCAATGACGACACCTTGTCCAATGTTGTTTACTATGTCTGTGTTTACGACCCACATGTAAGTTTACGACCCCCATGAAGGTCGTATCGTCGTCAATGATGACACCTCATCCAATGTTGTTTACTATGTCTGTGTTTACGACCCACATGTAAGTTTGCGACCCCAATGTAAGTTGTATTATCGTCAATGACGACACCTTGTCCAATGTTGTTTACTATGGATGTGTTTACGACTAAAATGAAAGTCGTATCGTCGTCAATGACGACACTTCGTCCAATGTTGTTTACTATGGATGTGTTTACGACTAACATGAAAGTCGTATCATCGTCAATGACGACACATCGTCCAATATTGTTTACTATGGATGATTGTGTTTACGACTAACATGTAAGTCGTATCATCGTCAATGACGACACCTCGTCCAATGTTGTTTACTATGGATGTGTTTACGACTAACATGAAAGTCGTATCGTCGTCAATGACGATACTTCGTCCAATGTTGTTTACTATGGATGTGTTTACGACTAACATGAAAGTCGTATCATCGTCAATGACGACACCTCGTCCAATGTTGTTTACTATGGATGTGTTTACGACTAACATGTAAGTCGTATCATCGTCAATGACGACACCTCGTCCAATGTTGTTTACTATGGATGTGTTTACCACTAACATGAAAGTCGTATCGTCGTCAATGACGACACTTCGTCCAATGTTGTTTACTATGGATATGTTTACGGCCCAAATGTAATTCGTATTATCGTCAATGACGACAACTCATCCAATGTTGTTATGCTCCCCCAAAGGGGGGAAGCAAATAGTCGCCGCTTCGTCCGCGCGTGCGTGCGTGCGTGCATGCGTCCGTGTGTCACCAAATTCTTGTCCGGGTTATTTCTCTACAACCTCTGGTTGGAATTTTATGAAACTTGCTGGGATGCATCACTACCAAATGGAGATGTGCATCATATCTTTTTGTTCAGGTTCGATGATTTTTTAAGAAGTTATGGCCCTTTGATTCTGTCTGTTACCAAATTCTTGTCCGTCCTATTTCTCTACATCCCAATGTTGGACTTTTATGAAACTTGCTAGGATGCATCACTACCATGTGGAGATGGGCAAAATAATTTTTGTGTTCCGGTTCGATGATATGATTTTTCATTGAGTTATGGCCCTTTAATTGAGTCTGTGACAAATTCTTGTCCGGGCTATTTCTCTACAACCTCAGGTTGGAATTTTATGAAACTTACTAGGATGCATCACTACCAAGCGGACATGAACATAATATCTTTGTGTTCCGGTTCGATGATTTTTCACGGAGTTATGGCCCTTTGTATGAGTCTGTGACCAAATTCTTGTCCGCCCTATTTCTCTACAACCTCAGGTTGGAATTTTATGAAACTTGCTAGGATGCATCACTACCTAGTGGAGATGCGCATATTGTATATGTGTTCCGGTTCGATGATTTCACGGATTTATGGCCCTTTCATTGAGTCTGTGACAAAACTCTTCTCCACTCTATTTCTCTACAACCTCTGGTTGGAATTTTATGAAACTTGCTAGGATGCATGATTACCAAGTGGAGATGTGCATATTGTCTTCATGACGTTATTTCGCTACAACCTCTGGTTTAAATTTTGTAAAACTAGCTAGGATATGCACATATTGTCATTTTGTTCCGGTTCAATGATTTGCGAAGAGTTCTGTCAAGTGCAGAGCAACATATTGTTCCTGCTATGCAGTTTAGTATTTTTCAACCAAGTAGCCATCAGCACTAAGGGAATATGATACAGAGTCAAACACTCACTTAGGGAGCATCCATCGGTTCCACCGATATTTTCTTGTTTACTATGGATGTGTTTACGACCCACATGTAAGTCGTATCGTCGTCAATGATTACACCTCGTCCAATGTTGTTTATTATGGATGTGTTTACCACCCACATGTAAGTCGTATTATCGTCAATGATAACACCTCGTCCAATGTTGTTTACTTTGGATGTGTTTACGACCCCCATGTAAGTCGTATCGTCGTCAATGATGGCACTTCGTCCAATGTTGTTTACTATGGATGTGTTTCCGACCCCCATGTAAGTCGTATTATCGTCAATGACGACACCTCGTCCAATGTTATTTACTATGGATGTGTTTACGACTCCCATGTAAGTCGTAATATCGTCAATGATGACACCTCGTCCAATGTTGTTTGCTTTAGATGTGTTTACGACCAACATGTAAGTTGTATCGTCGTCAATTATGACACATTGTCCAGTGTTGTTAACTATGGATGTCTTAACGACCCAAATGTAAGTCGTATTAACGTCAATGATGACACCTCGTCTAATGTTGTTTACTATGGATGTGTTTACGACCCACATGTAAGTCGTAATATCGTCAATGACGACACCTCGTCTAATGTTGTTTACTATGGATGTGTTTACGACCCACATGTAAGTCGTATTATCGTCAATGACGACACCTCGTCCAATGTTGTTTACTATTCTATGCCTAACCCAGAGTTCATAGCTATTGAACGCTTACTAAATTATGACGTCATTAAAACTTTCCCTGAAGCAACTGACCAATCAGCGTGCTCGTAACAATTGCTATTGAACGAACCCAATCGGGAAGTCTGGTTTCGTTCTACCGACTAACCTAGCTGGAAAAGCAGGGAGCATGACCACGGACCCCGCTACAACTGTATCTATGTTCTATGTTCAATGACGTCATATATAATATATGGACCGGGCTCGAAATTATTAGATATTCAAGATATACAGTGCTGTTTTAAATTTAGATCGTTATAGTAAATAAATCTACTAATTCAGTTTATAAGAAAAAGCACCGGAAATTGAACTTGTCATTCCAAGCAAACGGAATTTCATTTACCTTAATATTAAATAATAAAAATTGTGTAGCAACAATTTTGTTTCATTTCACATTTGAAGAAGGTAATACATCAAGTATGGTTTATTTTTGTTGTGACGAAATTGCACAGTTACCTCCCTTTTTTTAATTGCGACGAAATTGCGCCGTTATGCAAAGTTACTTCCCTTGATATTACCGACCCCATTTGTTTTCGAAGTTGCCGCTCTTGCATGGTTTTATATTCAATAACTTTAAACACGTTACTCTCGGTACAAGTTACATTAATTCATAAAATCATGTACTTGTAATTCAGCTTATATATGTTGGTGACGTGTTTTTCTCTCAATTTATAATTAATATCAATATATTAATACTATTTCACAAGATGTTGTTGTTTCAGACGGTCCTAATCCAGGCGACCCTTGCACCTTGAAAGCAAACCAATGTGATTTTGGATATAGCACGTGTTCCAGTGGCGACAATAAATGTACATGTCTCCCCGGTCTGACATATAATCGCGAACACAAAAAGTGTTGTAAGTTAAAGTGTCCCTCATTTAATATTTGCATTAAGGCAACATGTGTAATAATCGGTTTTCATTGTCAGTAGAATCTGTTTTTTTCTTACTTTAAGAAAGCTTAAATGTTGTTTGAACCATCCTCGAGTCCACTCTCTGGACAGAACCAGTACTGAATATTAATATTTAGAAGCATCGGATAGAGCTGGAGATCGAACCAACAACCTCTAGCGTGACTGAGCGGCCAACACTATCCATTAAACTACCTATATAATCCATTTATGTAGAAAAAACTAAAAATGAAATTTATAGGTAAGTTCATTGAACCTAAAATGCCATACCTTATCTGAAAAAAAAAGAAAGTTATATTTGAATGCCTAATAGAGTCCATGAATTTTAATACAAAAACAATACGAATTTTAATCACATATCTGGAAAAAAAATTTGATCCAGATTTATGAGAAAACAAAAATTATTGTGAAAAGTCTTTAAAACTATTTGTAAGTATTGAACATATATTTTGTTGTTATGTTTCATCCGTTTGAGTTTATTTTTATGTTTATTTTAGTTATTAAGTTATCTTTGATGATGCCGATTCTGCATTTTAAGTTTTAATTTAGTGACGAAAATGGAAAATAATTTGATTATATCTCAATTTAAGTGACATTTTTACAATTTACTTTTATGCATGATGCCATACGTTAGTTACAACATTTTGTGATTGCCTCAGAGCAGTATATAGTTTAGACGCAAGCAGTTATAATGAGTTACAATTTCAAACATACTTACATGAGCATATTTAAATTCTCCAGGTGGCTCAGAACTGAACCAACCTTGCTGTGGGCAGTGCATTGATCCAAACGCCGTTTGTGATGGAACTTGCCAATGTAAACCAGATCACGTGTTCATTCAAAACCAGAAAAAGTGCTGTAAGTTTGTTCGTATTGTTATAACTTTGCAAGTATAAGAATGTATAACTGCATAGAAGTTTATGTGTGGTAAACACAGTGCTCCAGATTTATAAGCATTAGTTGGGGGGTATTTAAGCATTGAAATTTCTGAATAAAGCATTGAAATTTAAATTGAGGGGTAAAAAAAGCATTGTTTAGGCCGTTCTTAAAAAGAAATTATTTGTCTTGCTCCTTCTTACCCCCAAACACTTTATTGATTTTCAAAGTTTTTTTTTCATGATTTCTGTCCATTTTTCTATAAAATGATTATGTAAAACCAAAATATAGCAAAAATAAAATTTAGCTACTTACCTACCCACATGAAAACTACGGGGTCGGAGCATTGCAAACAAACATTTTTTTTAAGGATGGCCTTATTCTCAATTTAAGTGTTGATTAGTTTGTTTTAAACGGCAACTTGATAAGAATGTTGATTTTTACCCTTAGCATTTTGAAAATAAGCATTGCATACTGATTTAAGGGGTAAAATACTCATTTGAAAAAAAGCTTATCTGGAGCACTGAAGAATATTAAGCTGTAATAAGATAATGTGTATACTCAAGCTGAAAAATCCCCTTATAAACCTATGAATCTATATATTGGTAGAATATTTATAACACAATTGAACATAAGTAACACAAAATAAAAGAGATGAAGTTAGACAACACGAAATAATCTTGTTACAGGTTTATAAATCCAAATATTGGTAGAATATTTATAACACAATATAACATAGGTAACACAAAATAAAATAGATAAAGTAAGACAACACGAAATAATCTTGTTACAGGTTTATAAATCCATATATTGGTAGAATATTTATAACACAATAGAACATAGGTAACACACAATAAAATAGATAAAGTAAGACAACACGAAATAATCTTGTTACATGCTTATAAATCCATATATTGGAAGAATATATATAACACAAGAGAACATAAGTTACACATATGTAACATAAATTATGCCAGCACAAAATATTTTCCCTATAAACATGCCAATATACTTATGCATACGATATAATTATTCGGTGAAAAAGGTTTTGTTGTTTTTTCATTGAAGTAATCTGCTTGATTCTATTGCAATGCTGTGAACTTTTTGTTATAAAAAAATCAACCTGCTCTAGACAAAACAAGAAGTTCTCAGAAATGCAAGCTGTTCTTCGAAAAGCAAGATGTTTTCTGAAGAAACAAGCTCTTAATGGAAAAGTTAGCTGTTCTTCGAAAAGCAAGATGTTTTCTGAAGAAAGCAAGCTCTTCATGGAAAAGTAAGCTGTTCTTCGAAAAGCAAGATGTTATTGGTAAAGCAAAATGTTCTTGAAAATGCAAGCTGTTTTTGAAAATGCAAGCTGTTCTAAGAAAAGCAAGCTGTTTTCAGAAAAGCAAGCTATTCTCAGAAAAGTAAGCTGTTCTTGTTAAAACAAAATGTTCTATTGTAAAAACAAACTGTTCTTGGAAAATCAAGATATTCTAGAACAAGTAAGCCGTTATTCGAAAAGCAAAGTGTTCTTGGAAAAGCAAGAAAATCTTGAAAAAGCATACGTTTTTCTAGACAGCAAGCTGTTCTAGAAAAGAAAGCTATTCTTGAAAAAACAAGGTGTTTTTTGGAAAAGCAAGATGTTCTTGTTATAATGCTGTAAATTACCCCACAGCTTTCTCAGTAATGAGGTAAACTTATATTTTATAGCTGGCACAAAGTATAACCAACGATGTTCGAAAAACACGTGCTACGATATCAGTGGCGGCGTGTGCACTGACGACGGAAAGTGCGGCTGCAAGAAAGGTCTTCAATATAGTGCCGTTAATAAGGCATGTTGTAAGTATCAGATGACATTGACAGTGGTTCGTAACTAGATTGGACAACGTTGACATTTATACTGAAGCGAAAAAGAAACGCATACACATATGTATATAGAAGTTTAATTTGAATTTCTATTTCTTATGGATTGTAAACAAAATTAACAAACGATTTGAATTCCAAATTTCTTCTATTTTATTGTTTAACTATTCAGAAGCAAACATCAAAGTTTTGCGTCTTTGGAAATTTATAATTATAAAAATAAATCTGTGTAAGCTGTCGCCTCTATTAAGCAGCCACTTGTCTTAAGCGACCACAATAATTTTGCTGTTTACCATTTTTTATGCTTTTAGAGCAAATTAATCTGTATTAAGCAACAACCTGTCTTAAAAGAACAATTTTGCACCTTCACTTGACTGGCTGCTTAAGACAGGTTCGACTGTATATTTATATAATATAACTGTATATAATTGAACAAAGACGCAAACCTTCAATAAAAAACATACAGCAAATCATTTTTGCAATTGTTAAAACAAAATAACAACACAAATTCTTCATTATAAACATGTGTTTTGTTTTGATTTATTTAGGCGGATTAGAAATAGGACAACCGTGCTGTGGACAATGTAGTGATGCGAACGCCGTGTGTGATGGAACTTGCCAATGTAAACCGGATCACGTGTTCATTCAAAACCTTAAAAAGTGCTGTAAGTTGAATCGTAGTATTAAACCATTGCAAATATCAGAATTTATTACTGCATTGAAGTGTATGGTTAATATTACTCAATTTGTCTTGTGTATTTTGTATTCGAATATCGTCTGCTTTTGCAATTTGATCACAACACTCGATAAGGTATTAAACCAGTGGAATGTTATCATAACACAATATAATTTATGTATATTTGAATGGTGGTTGGCGCCATATTTAAACACAGGACACAATATGGCATATGTACTTTTATTGGGACGAGGAAGACTTCAGAATAAAACCGGTAACAAATTCTGTTCTTGGGCATTTAGAAATAAATCAAATAATTACAATGTTCATTAAATGCATGTAAACTTACTTTCAATCAACACAATTCAAGTAAGGAACATGCGAAAGGAACATTAGGCAATTCTGACAAATTTCAACTAAATTTTCACTTAATGTTATATACTGAACGGAACAGCTAACCGGTTACTTTTGTAATCACAATAGCTACGTCACAATATTGAAAAGCGTTATTAAACTTTGTATAAAACATTTACAGACGTCATTGTATTTACAGACGTCGTTGTATTTACAGACGTCATTGTATTTACAGACGTCGTTGTATTTACAGACGTCGTTGTATTTACAGACGTCATTGTATTTACAGACGTCATTGTATTTACAGACGTCGTTGTATTTACAGACGTCGTTGTATTTACAGACGTCATTGTATTTACAGACGTCATTGTATTTACAGACGTCGTTGTATTAATTTTACATGGCTTAAATGATCTTTCTTATTCAATGACTATAAAATTGTATTTGATAAACGTGTTTTGGGCATGATTATTAAACAGTCCAAATTTCAAGGAAATGGCTGTGATTTTTTTTGCGAAAATGCATAAAATGTCAGGTACATAAAAATGTCAGGTGGCGGATCAGCTGTTCCATTCAGTATATATTAAAATTATCAAAATATGAAATTAAAATAACCCCTGATGTTCCAGACCCTTAATATCGTTTCTATATAGCAAATGGGACCGTAACACTGGTACATACTTTAGAGGAATTCTTCTTTCAAATATTTGTGACCATTTGTGACATTTAGAGATAGATATGCAGACAAACCTGTGTTAGTGGTCAGTTTTATTAACGGCCAATTGTCTTGAATTACCATATTTGCTATTTTCCATTTCCAGGTTTTCAAAGAAAATTAACCTGTATTGAGCAACAATTTTCTTAAAGGGTCACTTTTGCTCCTTCCCTTGACTGCTTAAGACAGGTTTGATTGTATGATAAATTTAGCTGTTTTTTTGGTCGTGATAAAAAATATATAAAAATATGTCAATAATTTGTATTTTAATTTCATAACATATTTTTATCAAACCAGCCTGACATCATTAGTTTTAAAAAAAAGAGAGTTAAATACGTTTTTTTACTATGAAACGTTAGACAGGACATACTACTTGGAGGGTTATATCTTCATATAGCAATACGTTCATTATGTAAATATTAATTTGGTTCATTCCGCTTACAATGCAAATTTAAAACGTACAAAAACATTTAAAAAAATTCAAAATAAACTTCAACCAAATCATTAACAAATAATTCAGTGTGACGGTGTAGACCCCTTTTCTTAGTAAATTCCAATCTAAGCATTTCAAGTTCAAACACTTAACACGTCTGAAATTTTGCTACAATAAAATTAACAAAAATTTTTGTTCTTCATTTTTCCGTAAACATTACACGTTTTGAATAGTATTATCGATTTACCGTTCATTTTTAAATGAAGTAAGCATTACTTTGATATGACTATTCTGATTTTAACATTGCCTGTCATGTCTAAAGATTTGAAATATATAACATGGTCGTTTTATTATGTGCGATGTATGAAATACTCCGAGTTGTAGTATAAATAGAGAATCGTACATGAGTGTTAACATAATACTGAATTTACTACACGAGTTTACAAAAATATATTGTGCAACAGTCGTGCCGAGTATGCTATCATTTACAAACAAGTTTTATAATTTCCAGTGATGTAACTGACCGTAAATGAGGTACAAGTCAAACAGTGTTTAGGGGGATTTGGAAGCATGTGGCCCGTTAACTCTACCTTAAAACATTGATTTTTAATATGCATTGTCTACGTTCTGGTAGCATATCCAGGAGATAAAACGTTACAAAATGTGCCAGCCTTGGCGTTGTGTCGTAAAGGCGGCTTCGCCACTGTCTTTAATAATAAAATGAGCACTAATATAAGCTTTTTATAGCATAACTCAGGAAATTATCATATACATTTATATGCCGCTTATATGGAACGATAACAAAATATGATTCTGTAGACTCCAAGATTAACACTTTTTAGATATTCTGTTTTCGTATATCATTTTCCGGCAGTCAGCGCGCATGTATGACGCGGCGTATAAAAATACGTCATTTTACCTTGAAAAAAAATCGACATCATTTATAAGATTGATTGATTGCTTGAATATTTAGCGTCATTTGTATGCCATCGAGGGCTAACAGACGATCAGCTAACCTAACCACTGTTTCCTGGGATAAACCAGTACTCGAGCACACCCCATCTCCGCAAGTAACTGATAACTGTCCCACTTGAATCAGTGGTGAGAGACGAATGATAATGAGACACACTGTCGTATATCAATCATCACGGAGATTGTTGCCGGGCGGGGATTCAAATTCGCAACACCTGGATTGATAGTCGGACGCGTAACCGACTGAGCTAATCAGGCCCGGCTACACATCATTATCAATATGGTTCGCAAATTCAGAAGGTAGCTTGGCACTGCACGTAGGCGAACCAAGTTAAGCCGACAATGAATTGGTAGTGATTTTACACGAGGGTAGATGGAAATATTGTTTTATATAATATCACAACTGATTGTGCTACTTATGTTTTATAGCTGGTACAAAATACGGTCAATCCTGTGTAGATAACACTTGTTACGACTATCCCGGTGGTGTTTGTTTACCCGATGGGAAATGCGGCTGTAAGACCGGTCTAAACTATAGTGCCAGTGAGAAAGGCTGCTGTAAGTATCCATAGAACTAATGTATTTGTAATTAACATTTAACAAGTTTGCATCTTTATCTTGACCATGCTATTCCTTTTTAGGTTGTGAGCATTGTGTCATTGTCCTCATGTATAATTTTTGTTTCATATTATGTTTATATTATCATCTTCTTACCAAAATAAATGTTTATGCTTAATATTATCTCCCTATTAACAATGTTTATTTTATCATCTTGTTACTTATGTAATTGTTAATATTTTATATTATCACCCTTTTACCAATGTTTATTTTATCATCTTGTAAACTTACAAATTTAATTTTATATATTTCATATTATCGCGTTATTACAAATGTTTATATTATCATCTTGTTACTGAACAAATATAATTGTTTATATTTTATATTATCACGCTATTACCAATGTTTATATCATCGTCTTGTTACTTAACCAATATAATTGTTTATATTTTATATTATCTCCCTATAACCAATGTTTATATAATCATCTTGGTACTTAACGTGTAATCGTGTAATACTTGTTACATAATGTGTTTTGTGTAATATATATATTTATATAAAAACTGTCGAGTGGCTTAAAAACAATGTGTTTAAAGATAAAAAACCTTCGTATTAATGATATATTATATAAATTTATGAATGAAATGCATTATGGGTATTTTTAAGCAGATACATCATATACAATATTTGGAATATTTTATTCATTCGCAGATGGAGAATATTACTGCGATCCATGTGAACAGAAATGTGATGAAGATAAAAACCTGCATTGCAAGGGCAATAAATGTGTTTGCAAAGATGAATATGTTCTTATTTCGGAGATTGACACATGCTGTAAATATAAAAGCATATTCTATATTATCAGTAACACCATATTGTAATGTTTGTAATGTGACGTCTTAAGTGTTTCATATATATTTTGATTAATCTAACTTCACATCATACATTTGGACAGAATATTTTAATTTCGGTTTGCGCTGCCTGTGTCTTAATACTTGATTGTCTTGAATTACAGATGGTAAAAACAATCTCGATTAGCTGTTTTCGATCAAGTTCAAATAATGTCGTCGTTGTCGTTGAAATTAATTGACAAGAAAGATAAAGTAGCTATCAAAATACCTATATAATATATATTTACAGCTGGAACACAGTACAACCAAACATGTGCAAAGAATACATGTTACGGATACCATAATGGTTTCTGTTCCCCAGATGGAAAATGTGGTTGTGAATTAGGCCAAATATATGATGAATCCGGTAAAAAGGGATGTTGTGAGTACTGTTCGATAAAAAAGATATCGTCACCTCTGACATGCTATTGTTGAATAAACCATGTGTAAATGTATCAAAGACTTATTGGTTATGTTACATGCAAATTAACCACTGTATAATTTGTCAATAGCACGAAGACATTGTTTTCGAAATAAAATTCTTTGGAATTCATACATCAACACAATATAGGTTAATATATAACAGTCATCTGAAACATTATACTTAACAGTTATCTGAAACATTATACTTAGCCTGAATATGAATGAAAGGCTTCGTATTTGAAAATGTTAATCATGGGTTTAAATATATTTCTATACTGAGCATCAATTCCATCGTATTATAGTATGTGGTCATAATGTTCTTACATACATTATGCATATCTTGTTTTAAACTGTTACGCTTCTTTAATGTTTGCAAATTTACAAATGTCTTAACTTTAATATTTGAAGATTGTAATACAATTCTAAATTAAGTTGTCCATTGGTTTCACTATCAATTGTTTTCATAAATGTTATTTTCAAAAATATGTGCACACATTATGCGTTTGGGAAACTCTTTTTGATGTCTCGAAATTACGTGCATACATTTTAGATGAACGAAGGTTAGAGAAACAGAGCTTGGATTCATACTGAAACAGATCTTTTTACCATCTTAAACGTTATCAGATAAATTTTACATTGATACATATGTTTTCCGTTCACAGATGGAGTTAATCATTGCGACACATGCCAAACAAAATGTGATGAATCGAAACACCTGCAATGCCAAGAAACGAAATGTGTTTGCAAACATACATTTGTTTATGTTCCGGAGAGGAAGACATGTTGTAAATATGAAGCATAATCTATAGTATCAGTAGAACTATATTGTAATGTTTATAATGGTAACGTTTTTAGTATTTTGTATAATATTTAGATAATCGAACTGCATTCTATACGTATAGACAGATTTTAATTGAACTTTGAGCTGCTTATTTACAACATAATTCATCAGAAAGAATAATTGTCTAATATATTTTTACAATATTTCGAATGTGTCATCATAGTGTAAACTGTTGACAACGTAATGGGAAATAGATGTGTTATAAAAACTGCATTTTAAAAATTGTTAATTAAAGCACAACTGATAGATTTTGTATTTACGTTCTAGCTGGTACCCGAATAAATTCGCCGTGTGCATCGACAGACCCGTTACACAATACATGTTGCTCATATGATGAAGGAGTATGTATTGACACTGGAAATGGAGTTTTAAAATGTGGATGTCCTGCTGGGTTCGAGATTAAAAACAACAAATGCTGTAAGTTTGTATACTTGTTATCAACTATCTTTTGTCGATAGCTCCTCAAATCATCGATATGACAAGTAGCTTCAGGTGGCTTTGTTATTCATTACAAATACATATTGTTTATGTATGACTTTGTTATCATGTAATATACGTCATATATATGTGTTACCACATTTGCAAATACGTGTTACCGAAACTGATATGAAATTGTACCCGCAGTATTATGACAATATACCCGCCCATTTGTCATCAAAACGATACTAGATTTGGAATGATTAACGCAAGATCATTACGTTCACATATATTATCGTTCATAATTCGACAATAATTACTGTAACAGGATTACTCAAACCATGATTTCATTAAAAATTGAAATGAGTTTCTTTTTATTTGAATAAAAATTGTTCTATTAAAAATTGTTATCTGTTTCATGTTAAAATACATAAACATGTACAACCTACATGTACAAGCACACACATGTACACACAAACACCTGACCACCACCATACCCCACCCGCAAATACACAAGCACATACGCACGCAAACACACACACACACACACACACACACACACACACGAATACACAATTGTTGTATTGTACACAGTTTTATTGAAATCTTCCGTAGGCGGTCGTGATATTGGTCAGATATGTTGTGAGACTTGTGATGGTGAAAACGTCGAATGCATCAGAGGCACCTGTCAATGTGGAGCAGGTTATGTTTATCTTGCGGAAAAAAAGAGATGTTGTAAGTTTGATTTATTTTTATAATTTAAGTGTTGTTTATTTCTTTTGAAGTATAGTAAAAACGCTCTGGCATCCAATTATTTGTTTTTCATTCAGAGTTTCAAAATAATGTGATTCTATGCATTATGATGAAACCATTAACTGCTGCCTAATTTAAATTCTTATATAAAAGATATTTGATTTGTCAATCACAAAAGTTTATCGAATAAGTTAAATAGCATTTTTTTGCAGTAAATTAAGCATAGCTTTTATTAATGTATTCATAAGTTGTGTATGTTACGTACATATGTACATACATGTATTACATGACTTATCAAAATGTAATCGTTGTTATTACAACGCATGTTTATATAAACCTTGAAGCGAGAAAGGTAAAGCAGCTTATAATATATATTTACAGCTGGAACACAATACAACCAAACATGTTCAGAGAATACATGTTACGGATACAATAACGGTTATTGTACCTCAGAAGGAAAATGTGGTTGTAAATTAGGCCAAACATATAATGAATCCGGTGAAAAGGGGTGTTGTGAGTATTGTTAGATAAACAAGATGTCGTCTCCTCTGACATGCTTGTCTTGATTAAACCATGGCAAATGTATGAAAGATGTTTCTGTCATGTTACATGCATATTACCACTGTATATTTGTCAATAGCATGTAGACATTGTTTATCAATTAAAATTGTTTGACATTCAGATTTCAACACAATATAACTTATTATAATAATATATAACATATGAAACATTATACCTCACCTAAATATGAAAGGCTTCCTATTATTGTTGTTGTTTGGTGTTTAGCGTCGCTTTTAACAATTTTTCAGTTAATTGCGACGGTGTCTACTTGTGACATTATTCTAAGCGCTGTCACACTGGAGTATCATGCCGCAGACGTATGGTATGATACCCCACCCAGTCACATTATACTGACACCGGGACGACCACACCTAGAAATCTCCTTTATATGCTGAGCATCAAGCGAGGAAGCTTCAAGTACCATTTTTAAAGTCTTTGGTATGACCCGGCCGGGGATCGAACCTACGACCTTCCGCATGCGAGGCGGACGCTCTACCACTAGACAACGTCGCGGTCGAAAGGCTTCCTAAAAATAATGTTAATTATCGGTTTCAATATGTTTCTATACTGAACAGCAATACCAGTGTATTATAGTATGTGGTCATAATGTTCTTATATAAATTACGCTACCTTGTTTTAAGCTGTTACGTTTCTTTTACGTTTGACAATTTTCACAATTTTAAACTTCAACATTTAAAGATTGGGAATACATTACTAAATAAAGTTGGCCATTGATAGCACTGTCAATCGCATTCATAAAAATTATTCTCAAGAAAATGTGCACGTATGCTGCATTAGGGAAGCGCTTTGCAATACAGTCGTGTTAAAAAGCCATTTAAACAGCACTATATATGTACTAACTCAAAAAGGAAACTACAGTCTTTGATCTGTAATATTTTCAGGTTCATGAGCGTTAGAATTATAAAAACTGTCTAGAAACTCAATATTCAAACAATGTGTTTAGTGATAACAAACCTTCGTAATAACGATATGTTACATGAATTGTAACTATGATTAAAATACATTATTGGTATTTTTAATGAGATATATCATATACAGTTCTTTTTATTTTGCATAAGAATATTTTATTCATTCGCAGATGGAGAATATTACTGCGATCCATGTGAACAGAAATGTGATGAAGATAAAAACCTGCATTGCAAGGGCAATACATGTGTTTGTAAAGATGAATATGTTCTTATTTCGGAGATTGACACATGCTGTAAATATAAAAGCATATTCTATATTATCAGTAACACCATATTGTAATGTTTGTAATGTGACGTCTTAAGTGTTTCATATCTATTTTGATTAATCGAACTTCACATCATACATTTGGACAGAATATTTTAATTTCGGTTTGCGCTGCCTGTGTCTTAATACTTTATTGTCTTAAATTACAGATGGTAAAAAACGATCTCGATTAGCTGTTTTCGATCAAGTTCAAATAATGTCGTCGTTGTCGTTGAAATTAATTGACAAGAAAGATAAAGTAGCTATCAAAATACCTATATAATATATATTTACAGCTGGAACACAGTACAACCAAACATGTGCAAAGAATACATGTTACGGATACCATAATGGTTTTTGTACCCCAGATGGAAAATGTGGTTGTGAATTAGACCAAATATATGATGAATCCGGTAAAAAGGGATGTTGTGAGTACTGTTCGATAAACAAGATGTCGTCTCCTCTGACATGCTAATGTTGAATAAACCATGTGTAAATGTATCAAAGACTTATTGGTTATGTTACATGCAAATTAACCACTGTATAATTTGTCAATAGCACGAAGACACTCTTTTCGAAATAAAATTCTTTGGAATTCATACATCAACACAATAAAGGTAATATATAACAGTCATCTGAAACATTATACTTAACAGTCATCTGAAACATTATACTTAGCCTGAATATGAATGAAAGGCTTCGTAATTAAAAATGTTAATCATGGGTTTAAATATGTTTCTATACTGAACATCAATTCCATCGTATTATAGTATGTGGTCATAATGTTCTGACATACATTATGCATATCTTGTTTTAAACTGTTACGCTTCTTTAATGTTTGCAAATTTACAAATGTCTTAACTTTAATATTTGAAGATTGTAATACATTTCTAAATTAAGTTGGTCATTGATTGCACTATTAATCGTTTTCATCAAAGTTATTCTCAAGAAAATGTGCACATATGATGCATTATGAAAACGTTTTAAGATGTCACGAAATTACGTGTATAAGTTTTAGATGAACGAAGGTTAGAGAAACAGAGCTTGGATTCATACTGTTTAAAATATATTTATCATCTTAAACGTTTTCTGATCAATTTTACATTGATACATATGTTTTCCGTTCACAGATGGAGTTAATCATTGCGACACATGCCAAACAAAATGTGATGAATCGAAACACCTGCAATGCCAAGAAACGAAATGTGTTTGCAAACATACATTTGTTTATGTTCCGGAGAGGAAGACATGTTGTAAATATGAAGCATATTCTCTTGTATCAGTAGAACTATATTGTAATGTTTATAATGGTAACGTTTTTAGTATTTTGTTTAATATTTAGACAATCGAACTGCAATCTATACGTATAGACAGAATATTTTAATTGAACTTTGACCTGCTCATTGACAACATAAATCATCAGAAATAATAATTTTCTAATACTTTTTTACAATATTTCGAATGTATCCTTATAGCGTTAACTGTTGACAACGTATTTTGAAAGAGATGCGATATAAAAACTGCATTTTGAAAAAATGTTAATTAAAGCTCAACTTATAGATTTTGTATTTACGTTCTAGCTGGTACCCGAATAAATTCGCCGTGTGCATCGACAGACCCGTTACACAATACATGTTGCTCATATGATGGAGGAGTATGTATTGATACTGGAAATGGAGTTTTAAAATGTGGATGTCCTGCTGGGTTTGAGATGAAAAACAACAAATGCTGTAAGTTTGTATACTTGTAATAAACTATCTTTTGTCGATAGCTCCTCAAATCATCGATATGACAAGTAGCTTCAGGTGGCTTTGTTATTCATAACAAATACATATTGTTGATGTATGACTTTGTTTTCATAACAAATACGTCATATATCGAGGGTTCGTATTTTCATATACACATCTTAAAACACCATATGAATAAACAAGAACATCAGTATGTCATCAAATGTAATTAATTTTGATTTTATAATACATTGATCAAGTTAGAATAGTTTTGCAAGTGAAAAATATCTTATTCTACAGCAATTGTTATGCATAGACTAGCGATTATGTTTTTTTCTTAATGCAATAATTTCTTGATGCAAAAGTATTCTAATTTGAATTAGAAGGCTTGTAAAATAAACATCAAGACATATATATAAATGTTTGTTTACTTTTAATAATTCAAAATTATTACCTAAATAAGATATCATAATTTTATGCAAATTGACACTTGTTGGGTATTTTGAGTTAAAAGGAGTGCATACAATAGCAAATAAATCTGCAGGATATTATTATCCATTGTACTATCTATGTTTGATTCTAAACAGGCTTTAAGATCAGGACTGTTGTACCTTATTAAGTGGAGATCAAAATTCAACTACTTCACAATTCAAACATTTTTTTCCCCGAATGAAAATCAAATTATTTTGAGGGAAATTATTCTTACATTAGGTGATAAAAAAACTTAAGGATATGTATTTTTGTTGTAATATCTGATGATTAATTGTTAGTACATTATCATAACAGTGCTGCACTTTAGTTCCCAGTTTGGTAAAACCTTAAAAAATCCGAATTTCCACTGACAATCACCTGTTATATCCCTAAAGGCCTCCCAGTATCCAGGATAAAAGCTCTGAAGATGAGCAGGCTTTTATTATTGTGGCACCACCTACTCTACCAAGACCATGTACCATATGACTATTTCGTCAACACTATATGGTCGCAAATTAGCATACTGCCATGATCTACCCAACCATTTCAATCTACAGTTTCATCACAACAGCATCGCCAACTATGATACAACTACCATTACCACTGATTGTACCATCACCACCTATCACACTGCCACCACCTACCATGCCATCACTACTGATGTACCATCATCACCAACAAAACTGTCACACCTAACCTGCTATTATCACTGGCATCATCACCTACCATACTGTCACTATCTATGAAACTACCACCACCTACCCTACCATTACCATCTACAGTTCCATCATCATTCACAATAGCATCACCAACTATTATACAACCACCACTTACGCTACCATTACCACTGACTGTAAATTCATCACCTATCACACTGCCACCACCTACCCTTATGTCACAATTTACTATACTTTCATCATCAACCCTATTGTCACCCCAACCCCTCCTTCATTACATATTCACAGTACAATCACCACCCACAATAACGTCACATCTACCTACCTTTCTATCAAAACTTACCATGACCTCATTAGATGTTACCTGTCATACCATCAAACCCTACCTTACCATTATTGCAAACAAACCCTTCTCATCCGCAGTACCATCCCTTACAACAGTGTAATATACTGCCTTCTAAGCAATAACCATCAACAAAAGTATCACAACTAACCATACTCCACCACCTACAGTACCATTGCCTACTGTGTTCACTTAAATTACCAACACCAACAATGTCCTCAATACCTGCGATGCCTTTATAACCAACCCAACCTACTGTATCATCACCACTCATTATGTGATTACTAACTAGCTACCACACTGTCACCATTTACCCTACCATCACTACTTACCAAGCAATTGTCACTCAGAATATTACCTCATATCATACTAACACCATCCATATCTACAGTACCATAACCATTTATTATGTGATAATCACCGCTTGTATTATCTTAATCCACAATGTTATTACCGCCAACCCGGTCTTTCCCACCATCTATCATACCTACATTCAGTCTTAACAGCATTTTTTTCAGTCTTTGTCTACCTGTTTTTGTTCGCTTGATTTTACCAGAACTGTTTTTATACCCTTTTGAATCTGATTTTTCTCAATGTGGATAAAAAAAATCATCACCATGGTTTAATTTTCTTTCAAATGAAGTGAGTTTATATTCAGGTCACAGCTACATGTATATATATCTGAAACCTAGTCATCAGGTTCTAAAATATCATAATTTATATAAAGTTTTCTAACAAAGATACTGGTACATTATCACTAGATTCTGAGTCTTCGATCACATGCTTAGTTCAGGCTCAATGGATACAATGGTGTCCAGAGTTTCTTGTGATATTTCCAGATACCAAAGTGGTGTCATGTCCATTATATCATATTTGTTCATATTTGTGATACCCGTGTGTGAATCCAGGGTGTCAATAATGATGACAATAACAGGACCACTAGAGCTCGTGCATGGCATTAGAAGCATTAGTACATTAAATATTTGTTAGAATTTACTGATACTCTGCAGTTCTGCATGTTTCAAGGTTTAAGATTCATTCTGCATACATTTGTTGATGCATGTTAATTTGTTGTTTTGTAAATGGTAGTGACTTTGGTATCGTCTTTTTTGGTATCATTTAACCTTTGTGTGTAGTGGTATGCCATGAAAGCTCAACTTATCCAATCATTCTCACTGATTTTTTCTAAAGAAACTTACACACATTGTTTAACTTTCAAGCATAACTTTTAAACATGTGACAGTGTGTTATTCAATAATCATATATCATCAGAACAAAACATCCAAAGGTATGATCTCAAAGTCAAAGACGTGATAACAACTATCTAGTTTCATAATTATCAAAAGGCAAATCATTTTCAGGGAATTTCATGCATCATCCATGTACTGGAATGGAATATCAAATATACTTCCTATACCATAATTTAATATATCTGAAATAGGTGACCAAAAACTTTAGTTGGAATATTACTTTAAAACAGTTCATGTTTATCATTTAAAATAGTCATCTTATTGTGAAAATATATTTCTTTGTTTTTGTTTAAAACTAAAAAAAAAAGGTTCTTCACGGTTTTCTGAATGTACCTTTATTATTTACCATTTGGAACTTGAACTTCCAAAATATTTTGAATATAACTATAATATTTTTACAGATTGTGTATTTAAAGAATTGAAACCAAAAAATATCAAAAAAACATTTTCTGAAAAAATGAAGTTATAATAGTCTTGCGCCGAGCCCTCAATATATGTATTACCACAGTAGCAAATACGTGTTACCAAAACTGATATGAAATTGTACCCGCAATATTATAACAGGATTACTCAAACCAGGATTTCATTAAAAATTGTAATGAGTTTCTTTTTATTTGAATAAAAATTGTTCTATTTAAAATTCTCTCTGTTTCTTGTAACAATGCATAAACATGTACAACATACATGTACAAGCACAAACACGTACACACAAACACCTGACCACCACCATTCTCCCCCCCCCCACCCCCCCTACACACACACAAATACACACGCACATATGCACGCAAACACACACACGAATAAACACGCACTCAAACACACCAACACACACACACACACGAATACATAATTCTTGTATTGAACACAGTTTTATTGAAATCTTCCGTAGGCGGTCGTGATATTGGCCAGATATGTTGTGAGACTTGTGATGGTGAAAACGTCGAATGCATCAGAGGCACCTGTCAATGTGGAGCAGGTTATGTTTATCTTGCTGAAAAAAACAGATGTTGTAAGTTTGATTTTTTTTTATAATTTAACAGTCGTTTATTTCTTTTGAAATATAGAAAAGACGCTCTTGTTTCCAACTATTTGTCTTCAAATTAATGTGTTTCTATGCATTATGACGAAATCACTAACTGCTGGCAAATTTAATTTTTTATATAAAAGATAACTTATTGATCAGTCACAAAGTTTATCGAATATGTTAAATACCATTTTTTTGCAGTAAATTAAACAAAGCTTTTATTAATGTATTCATGAGTTGTGTATATTACATACATAAAGTTATGTACATACATGTATTACATTACTTATCAAAATGTAATCGTTGTTATTATAACGCATGTTGATATAAACCTTGAAGCGAGAAAGGTAAAGCAGCTTATAATATATATTTACAGCTGGAACACAATATAACCAAACATGTTCAGAAAATACGTGTTACGGATACCATAACGGTTATTGTACCCCAGATGGAAAATGTGGTTGTGAATTAGGCCAAATATATGATGAATCCGGTAAAAAGGGATGTTGTGAGTATTGTTCGATAAAAACGATGTCGTCTCCTCTGAAATGTTTATGTTGAATAAACCATGTTTAAATGTATCAACGATTTATCTGTTATGTTACATGCATATTTACCACTGTATAATTTGTTAATAGTATTAAGACATTGTTTTCGAATTAAAACTCTTTGGAATTCAGACACCAATACAATAAAGGTTAATATGTAAGTCATCTGAAACATCATACTTAACTGTCATCTGAAACATTATACTTAGCCTTAATATGAATGAAAGGCTTCGTAATTAAAAATGTTAAGCATGGGTTTAAATATGTTTCTATACTGAACATCAATTCCATCGTATTATAGTATGTGTTCATAATGTTCTTACATACATTATGCATATCTTGTTTTAAACTGTTAGGCGTCTTTTATGTTTGCAAATTTACAAATGTCTTAACTTTAATATTTGAAGATTGAAATACATTTCTAAATTAAGCTGGCAATTGATTGCACTATCAATCGTTTTCATAAAAGTTATTCTCAAAATAATGTGCACACATGATGCAATATGGAAACGTTTTTAGATGTCTTGAAATTAAGTGCATACATTTAAGATGAACGATGGTTAGAGAAACAGAGCTTGGATTAATACTGTAACAGATTTGTTTACCATCTTAAACGTTATCAGATAAATTTTACATTGATACATATGTTTTCCGTTCACAGATGGAGTTAATCATTGCGACACATGCCAAACAAAATGTGATGAATTGAAACACCTGCAATGCCAAGAAAAGAAATGCGTTTGCAAACATACATTTGTTTATGTTCCGGAGAGGAAGACATGTTGTAAATATGAAGCATTTTCTATAGTATCATTAGAACTATATTGTAATGTTTATAATGGTAACGTTTTTAGTCTTTTGTATAATATTTAGACAATCGAACTGCAATCTATACGTATAGACAGAAGATTTTAATTGAACTTTGAGCTGCTCATTGACAACATAAATCATCAGAAATAATAATTTTCTAATAATTTTTTACAATATTTCGAATGTATCCTTATAGCGTTAACTGTTGACAACGTATTTTGAAAGAGATGCGATATAAAAACTGCATTTTGAAAAAATGTTAATTAAAGCTCAACTTATAGATTTTGTATTTACGTTCTAGCTGGTACCCGAATAAATTCGCCTTGTGCATCGACAGACCCGTTACACAATACATGTTGCTCATATGATGGAGGAGTATGTATTGATACTGGAAATGGAGTTTTAAAATGTGGATGTCCTGCTGGGTTTGAGATGAAAAACGACAAATGCTGTAAGTTTGTATACTTGTAATAAACTATATTTTGTCGACAGCTTCTCAAATCATTGATATGACAAGTAGCTTCAGGTGGCTTTGTAATTCATAACAAATACATATTGTTGATGTATGACTTTGTTTTCATAACAAATACGTCATATATCGAGAGTTCGGCGAAGAATATTCTAACTGACATTTCAGAAATTTTTAAAGGAGGTTGAAATTTATTTTTTTGGTTTCAATATTGCATTTATAATATTTTTTTTTCATATACACATCTTAAAACACCATATAAATAAACAAGAACATCAGTATGTCATCAATTGTAATTAATTTTGATTTTATAATACATTGATCAAGTTAGAATAGTTTTGCAAGTGAAAAGTATTTTATTCTACAGCAATTGTTATGCATAGTCTTGCGATTATGTTTTTTTCTTAATGCAATAATTTCTTGATGCAAAAGTATTCTAACTTGAATTAGAATGCTTGTAAAATAAACATCAAGACATATATATAAATGTTTGTTTACTTTTAATAATTCAAAATTATTACAAATGTACCTAAATTAGATATTATCATATTTTTATCCAAATTGACACCTGTTGGGTATTTTGAGTTAAAAGGAGTGCATAAAATAGCAAATAAATCTGCAGGATATTATTATCCATTGTTCTATCTATGTTTGATTCTTAACAGGCATTAAGATCAGGACTGTTGTACCTTATTAAGTGGAGATCAAAATTTAACTACTTCACAATTCAAACATTTTTTCCCCGAATGAAAAACAAATTATTTTGAGGGAAATTATTCTTACATTAGGGGATAAAAAAATTTCAGGATATGTATTTTTGTTGTAATATCTGATGATTAATTGTTAGTACATTATCTTAACAGTGCTGCACTTTATTTCCCAGTTTGGTAAAACCTTAAAAAATCCGAATTTCCACTGACAATCACCTGTTATTTCCCTTAAGGCTTCCTAATATCCAGGATAAAAGCTCTGAAGATGAGCAGACTTTTACTATTGTGGCACCACCTACTCTACCAAGACCATGTACCATATGACTATATCGTCAACACTATATGGTCGCAAATTAGCATACTGCCATGATCTACCCAACCATTTCAACCTACAGTTTCATCACAACAGCATCGCCAACTATGATACAACTACCATTACCACTGATTGTACTATCACCACCTATCACACTGCCACCACCTACCATGCCATCACTACTGCTGTACCATCATCACCAACAATACTGTCACCACCTACCCTGCTATTATCACTGGCATCATCACATACCATACTGTCACTACCTATGAAACTACCACCACCTACCCTACCATTACCATCTACAGTTCCATATCATTCACAATAGCATCACAAACTATTATACAACCACCACTTACGCTACCATTACCACTGCCTGTTAATTCATCACCTATCACACTGCCACCACCTACCCTACTGTCACAATTTACTATACTTTCATCATCAACCCTATTGTCACCCCAACCCCTCCTTCATTACATATTCACAGTACAATCACCACCCACAATACCGTCACATCTACCTACCTTTCTATCAAAACTTGCCATGACCTCATTAGATGTTACCTGTCATACCATCAAGCCATACCTTACCATTATTGCAAATAACCCTTCTCATCCACAGTACCATCCCTTACAACAGTGTAATATACTGCCTTCTAAGCAATAACCATCAACAAAAGTATCACAACTAACCATACTCCACCACCTACAGTACCATTGCCTACTGCGTTCACTTAAATTACCAACACCAACAATGTCCTCAATACCTGTGATACCTTTATAACCAACCCAACCTACTGTATCATCACCACTCATTATGTGATTACTAACTAGCTACCACACTGTCACCATTTACCCTACAATCACTACTTACAAAGCAATTGTCACTCAGAATATTACCACATATCATACTGCTACCATCCACATCTACAGTACCATCACCATTTATTATGTGATTATCACCGCTTGTATTATCTTCATCGACAATGTTATTACCGCCAACCCGGTCTTTCCCACCATCTATGATACCTACATTCAGTCTTTGTCTACTTTTTTTTGTTCGCTTGATTTTACCAGAACTGTTTTTATACCCTTTTGAATCTGATCATCTCAATGTGGATAAAAAAATCATCACCATGGTTTAATTTTCTTTCAAATGAAGTGAGTTTATATTCAGGTCACAGCTATATATATATATCTGAAACCTAGTCATCAGGTTCTAAAATATCATAATTTATATAAAGTTTTCTAACAAAGAAACTGGTACATTATCACTAGATTCTGAGTCTCCGATCACATGCTTAGTTCAGTCTCAATGGATACAATGGTGTTCAGAGTTTCTTGTGATATTTCCAGATAACATAGTGGTGTCATGTCCATTATATCAGATTTGTTCATATGTGTGATACCCGTGTGTGAATCCAGGGTGTCAATAATGATGACAATAACAGGACCACTAGATATCATGCATGGCATTAGAAGCATTAGTACATTAAATATTTGATAGAATTTACTGAAACTCTGCATTTCTGCATGTGTCAAGGTTTAAGATTCATTCTGTATACATTTGTTGATGTATGTTAATTTGTTGTTTTGTACATGGTAGTGACTTTGGTATCTTCTTTTTTGGTGTCATTTAACCTTTGTGTGTAGTGGTATGCCATGAAAGCTCAGCTTATCCAATCATACTCACTGATTTTCTAAAGAAACTTACACACATTGTTCAACTTTCAAGCATAACTTTTAAACATGTGATAGAGTGCTAGTCAATAATCCTATATCATCAAAACACAACATCCAAAGGTATGATCAAAGACGTAATAACAACTATCTAGTTTCATAATTACTACAACGCAAATCATTTTCAGGGAATTTAATGCATCATCCATGTACTGGAATGGAATATCAAACATACTTCCTATACCATAGTTAAATATATCTGAAATAGGTGACCAAAAACTTTAGTTTGAATATTACTTTAAAACAGTTCATGTTTATCATTTAAAATAGTCATCTTATTGTGAAAATATATTTCTTTGTTTTTGTTTAAAACTAAAAAAAAAAGGTTCTTCACGGTTTTCTTAATGTACCTTTATTATTTACCATTTGGAACTTGAACTTAAAAAATATTTTGAATATAACTATACTATTTTTACAGATTGTGTATTTAAAGAATTGAAACCAAAAAATATCAAAAAAAATTTTTCTGAAAAAATGAAGTTAGAAAAGTCTTGCGCCGAGCCCTCGATATATATGTTACCACAGTAGCAAATACGTGTTAACAAAACTGATATGAAATTGTACCAGCAATATTATGACAATATGCCCGCCCATATGTCATAGAAACGGTAATAGATTCGGAATGGTTAACGTAAGATCATTACGTTCACATATACTACCGTTCTTAATTCGACAGTAATTACTGTAACAGGATTACTCAAACCAGGATTTCATTAAAAATTGTAATGAGTTTCGTTTTATTTGAATAAAAACTGTTCTTTTTAAAACACCATTCTCTTCACCCCCCCCCCCCCCCACCCCTACACACACAAATTCACACGCACATATGCACGCAAACAAACACACGAATAAACACGCACGCAAACACACAAACACACGAATACATAATTGTTGTATTGTACAAAGTTTTATTTTAATCTTCCGTAGGCGGTCGTGATATTGGCCAGATATGTTGTGAGACTTGTGATGGTGAAAACGTCGAATGCATCAGAGGCACCTGTCAATGTGGAGCAGGTTATGTTTATCTTGCTGAAAAAAACAGATGTTGTAAGTTTGATTTATTTTTTTTAATTTAACAGTCGTTTATTTCTTTTCAAATATAGAAAAGACGCTCTTGTGTCCAACTATTTGTCTTTCATTCAAAGTTTCAAAATAAGGTGTTTCTATGCATTATGACGAAACCACTAACTGCTGACAAATTTAAATTCTTATATAAAAGATAACTTATTGATCAGTCACAAAGTTTATCGAATATGTTAAATAGCTTTTTTTGCAGTAAATTAAACCAAGCTCTTATTAATGTATTCATGAGTTGTATATATGACATACATAAAATTATGTACATACATGTATTACATTACTTATCAAAATGTAATCGTTGTTATTACAACGCATGTTGATATAAACCTTGAAGCGAGAAAGGTAAAGCAGCTTATAATATATATTTACAGCTGGAACACAATACAACCAAACATGTTCAGAGAATACATGTTACGGATACAATAACGGTTATTGTACCTCAGAAGGAAAATGTGGTTGTAAATTAGGCCAAAAATATAATGAATCCGGTGAAAAGGGGTGTTGTAAGTATTGTTAGATAAACAAGATGTCGTCTCCTCTGACATGCTTGTGTTGATTAAACCATGTGCAAATGTATGAACGATGTATTTGTCATGTTACATGCATATTACCACTGTATATTTGTCGATAGCATGTAGACATTATTTATGAATTAAAATTGTTTGACATTCAGACATCAACACAATATAGCTTATCATAATAATATGTAACATAAGAAACATTATACCTCGCCTGAATATGAAAGGCTTCCTAAAAATAATGTTAACCATCGGTTTCAATAGGTTTGTATACTGAACAACAATTCCAGTGTATTATAGTATGTGTTCATAATGTTCTTATATAAATTATGCTACCTTGTTTAAAGCTGTTACGTTTCCTTTACGTTTGACAATTTTCACAATTATAAACTTTAACATTTAAAGATTGGGAATATATTACTAAATAAAGTTGGCCATTGATAGCACTGTCAATCGCATTCATAAAAATCATTCTCAAGAAAATGTGCACGTATGCTGCATAAGGGAAGCGCTTCGAAATACAGTCGTGTTAAAAAGTCATTTAAACAGTACTGTATATGTACTAACTCAAAAAGGAAACTATACAAGTCTTTGACCTGTAATATTTTAAGGTACACGAGTGTTAAAATAATAAAAACTGTCGATAAACTCAATATTCAAACAATGTGTTTAGTGATAACAAACTTTCGTAATAACGATATATTACATAAATTGTAACTATGATTAAAATACATTATTGGTATTTTTAATGAGATATATAATATACAGTTCTTTTTATTTTGCATAAGAATATTTTATTCATTCGCAGATGGAGAATATTACTGCGATCCATGTGAACAGAAATGTGATGAAGATAAAAACCTGCATTGCCAGGGCAATAAATGTGTTTGCAAAGATGAATATGTTCTTATATCGGAGATTGACACATGCTGTAAATATAAAAGCATATTCTATATTATCAGTAACACCATATTGTAATGTTTGTAATGTGACGTCTTAAGTGTTTCATATATATTTTGATTAATCTAACTTCACATCATACATTTGGACAGAATATTTTAATTTCGGTTTGCGCTGCCTGTGTCTTAATACTTTATTGTCTTTAATTACAGATGGTAAAAAACGATCTCGATTAGCTGTTTTCGATCAAGTTCAAATAATATCGTCGTTGTCGTTGAAATTAATTGACAAGAAAGATAAATAACTATCAAAATACCTATATAATATATATTTACAGCTGGAACACAGTACAACCAAACATGTGCAAAGAATACATGTTACGGATACCATAATGGTTTTTGTACCCCAGATGGAAAATGTGGTTGTGAATTAGGCCAAATATATGATGAATCCGGTAAAAAGGGATGTTGTGAGTACTGTTCGATAAACAAGATGTCATCTCCTATGACATGCTATTGTTGAATAAACCATGTGTAAATGTATCAAAGACTTATTGGTTATGTTACATGCAAATTAACCACTGTATAATTTGTCAATAGCACGAAGACATTGTTTTCGAAATAAAACTCTTTGAATTCATACATCAATACATTATAGGTTAATATATAACAGTCATCTGAAACATTATACTTAACAGTCATCTGAAACATTATACTTAACAGTCATCTGAAACATTATACTTAGCCTGAATATAAATGAAAGGCTTCGTAATTGAAAATGTTAATCATGGGTTTAAATATGTTTCTATACTGAACATCAATTCCATCGTATTATAGTATGTGGTCATAATGTTCTTACATACATTATGCATATCTTGTTTTAACTGTTACGCTTCTTTAATGTTTGCAAATTTACAAATGTCTTAACTTTAATATTTGAAGATTGTAATACATTTCTAAATTAAGTTGTCCATTGGCTGCACTATTAATCGTTTTCATAAATGTTATTTTCAAAAATATGTGTACACATTATGCGTTTGGGAAACTCTTTGATGTCTCGAAATTACGTGCATACATTTTAGATGAACGAAGGTTAGAGAAACAGAGTTTGGATTCATACTGTAACAGATCTTTTTACCATCTTAAACGTTATCAGATAAATTTTATATTGATACATATGTTTTCCGTTGACAGATGGAGTTAATCATTGCGACACATGCCAAACAAAATGTGATGAATCGAAACACCTGCAATGCCAAGAAAAGAAATGTGTTTGCAAACATACATTTGTTTATGTTCCGGAGAGGAAGACATGTTGTAAATATGAAGCATATTCTCTTGTATCAGTAGAACTATATTGTAATGTTTATAATGGTAACGTTTTTAGTATTTTGTATAATATTTAGATAATCGAACTGAAATCTATACGTATAGACAGATTTTAATTGTACTTTGGGCTGCTTATTTACAACGTTAGTCATCAGAAAGAATAATTGTCTAAATATCTTTACAATATTTCGAATGTGTCCTCATAGTGTAAACTGTTGACAACGTAATGGGAAAGAGATGCGTTTTAAAAACTGCATTTGAAAAATTGTTAATTAAAACACAACTGATAGATTTTGTATTTACGTTCTAGCTGGTACCCGAATAAATTCGCCGTGTGCATCGACAGACCCGTTACACAATACATGTTGCTCATATGATGAAGGAGTATGTATTGATACTGGAAATGAAATTTTAAAATGTGGATGTCCTGCTGGGTTTGAGATTAAAAACAACAAATGCTGTAAGTTTGTATACTTGTTATAAACTATCTTTTGTCGATAGCTCCTCAAATTATCGAAATGACCAGTAGCTTCAGGTGGCTTTGTAATTCATTACAAATACATATCGTTGATGTATGAATTTGTTTTCATAAAAAATACGTCATATATATGTGTTACAACATTAGTAAATACGTGTTGCCGAAACTGATATGAAATTGTACCTGCAGTATTATGACAATATACCCGCCCATATGTCATAAAAACGATACTAGATTTGGAATGATTAACGCAAGATCATTACGTTCACATATATTATCGTTCATAATTCGACAGTAATTACTGTAACAGGATTACTCAAACCAGGATTTCATTAAAAATTGTAATGAATTTCTTTTTATTTGAATAAAAATTATTCTATTAAAAATTGTTATCTGTTTCATGTTAAAATACATAAACATGTACAACCTACATGTACAAGCACATACATGTACACACAAACACCTGACCACCACCACACTCCACCCGCAAATACACAAACACATACGCACGCAAACACACACACACACACGAATACACAATTGTTGTACTGTACACAGTTTTATTGAAATCTTCCGTAGGCGGTCGTGATATTGGCCAGATATGTTGTGAGACTTGCGATGGTGAAAACGTCGAATGCATAAGAGGCACCTGTCAATGTGGAGCAGGTTATGTTTATCTTGCAGAAAAAAAGAGATGTTGTAAGTTTGATTTATTTTTATAATTTAAGTGTTGTTTATTTCTTTTGAAGTATAGTAAAGACACTCTTTGTCTTTCATTCAAAGTTTCAAAATAATGTGATTCTATGCATTATGACGAAACCATTAACTGCTGCCAAATTTAAATTCTTATGTAAAAGATATTTTATTTATCAATCACATAAGTTTATCGAATAAGTTAAATAGCATTTTTTTTGCAGTAAAATAAGCATAGCTTTTATTAATGTATTCATAAGTTGTGTATGTTACGTACATATGTACATACATGTATTACATTACTTATCAAAATGTAATCGTTGTTATTACAACCCATGTTGATATAAACCTTGAAGCGAGAAAGGTAAAGCAGCTTATAATATATATTTACAGCTGGAACACAATACAACCAAACATGTTCAGAGAATACGTGTTACGGATACCATAACGGTTATTGTACCTCAGAAGGAAAATGTGGTTGTAAATTAGGCCAAAAATATAATGAATCCGGTGAAAAGGGGTGTTGTGAGTATTGTTAGATAAACAAGATGTCGTCTCCTCTGACATGCTTGTCTTGATTAAACCATGGCAAATATATGAAAGATGTATCTGTTATGTTACATGCATATTACCACTGTATATTTGTCAATAGCATGTAGACATTGTTTATCAATTAAAATTGTTTGACATTCAGATATCAACACAATATAACTGATTATAATAATATATAACATATGAAACATTATACCTCACCTGAATATGAAAGGCTTTCTATTGTTGTTGTTGTATGGTGTTTAGCGTCGTTTTTAACAATTTTTAGTTAATCGCGACGGTGTCTACTTGTGACATTATTCTAAGCGCTGTCACACTGGATTATCATGCCGCAGACGCATGGTATGATACCCCACCCAGTCACATTATACTGACACGGGCCGACCACACCTAATACTCTCCTCTTAATGCTGAGCGTCAAGCGAGGAAGCTTCAAGTACCATTTTTAAAGTCTTTGGTATGACCATGCCGGAGATCGAACCTACGACCTTCCGCATGCGAGGCGGACGCTCTACCACTAGACAACGTCGCGGTCGAAAGGCTTCCTAAAAACAATGTTAATCATCGCTTTCAATAGGTTTCTATACTGAACATTAATTCCAGTGTATTATAGTATGTGGTCATAATGTTCTTATATAATTTACACTACCTTGTTTAAAGCTGTTACGTTTCTTTTACGTTTGACAATTTTCACAATTTTAAACTTCAACATTTAAAGATTGGGAATACATTACTAAATAAAGTTGGCCATCGATAGCACTGTCAATCGCATTCATAAAAATTATTCTCAAGAAAATGTGCACGTATGCTGCATTAGGGAAGCGCTTTGCAATACAGTCGTGTTAAAAAAGCATTTAAACAGCACTATATATGTACTAACTCAAAAAGGAAACTACAGTCTTTGATCTGTAATATTTTCAGGTTCATGAGCGTTAAAATTATAAAAACTGTCGAGAAACTCAATATTCAAACAATGTGTTTAGTGATAACAAACCTTCGTAATAACGATATATTACATAATTTGTAACTATGATTAAAATACATTATTGGTATTTTTAATGAGATATATCATATACAGTTCTTTTTATTTTGCATAAGAATATTTTATTCATTCGCAGATGGAGAATATTACTGCGATCCATGTGAACAGAAATGTGATGAAGATAAAAACCTGCATTGCCAGGGCAATAAATGTGTTTGCAAAGATGAATATGTTCTTATTTCGGAGATTGACACATGCTGTAAATATAAAAGCATATTCTATATTATCAGTAACACCATATTGTAATGTTTGTAATGTGACGTCTTAAGTGTTTCATATCTATTTTGATTAATCTAACTTCACATCATACATTTGGACAGAATATTTTAATTTCGGTTTGCGCTGCCTGTGTCTTAATACTTTATTGTCTTAAATTACAGATGGTAAAAAACAATCTCGATTAGCTGTTTTCGATCAAGTTCAAATAATGTCGTCGTTGTCGTTGAAATTAATTGACAAGAAAGATAAAGTAGCTATCAAAATACCTATATAATATATATTTACAGCTGGAACACAGTACAACCAAACATGTGCAAAGAATACATGTTACGGATACCATAATGGTTTTTGTACCCCAGATGGAAAATGTGGTTGTGAATTAGGCCAAATATATGATGAATCCGGTAAAAAGGGATGTTGTGAGTACTGTTCGATAAACAAGATGTCGTCTCCTCTGACATGCTATTGTTGAATAAACCATGTGTAAATGTATCAAAGACTTATTGGTTATGTTACTTGCAAATTAACCACTGTATAATTTGTCAATAGCACGAAGACATTGTTTTCGAAATAAAATTCTTTGGAATTCATACATCAACACAATATAGGTTAATATATAACAGTCATCTGAAACATTATACTTAACAGTCATCTGAAACATTATACTTAGCCTGAATATGAATGAAAGGCTTCGTAATTAAAAATGTTAATCATGGGTTTAAATATGTTTCTATTCTGAACATCAGTTCCATCATATTATAGTATGTGGTCATAATGTTCTTACATACATTATGCATATCTTGTTTTAAACTGTTACGCTTCTTTTATGTTTGCAAATTTACAAATGTCTTAACTTTAATATTTGAAGATTGTAATACATTTCTAAATTAAGCTGGCAATTGATTGCACTATCAATCGTTTTCATAAAAGTTAATCTCAAAAAAATGTGCACACATGATGCATTATGAAAACGTTTTTAGATGTCTCGAAATTACGTGCATACATTTTAGATGAATGAAGGTTAGAGAAACAGAGCTTGGATTCATACTGTTTAAGATATGTTTACCATCTTAAACGTTATCAGATAAATTTTACATTGATACATGTTTTCCGTTCACAGATGGAGTTAATCATTGCGACACATGTCAAACAAAATGTGATGAATCGAAACACCTGCAATGCCAAGAAAAGAAATGTGTTTGCAAACATACATTTGTTTATGTTCCGGAGAGGAAGACATGTTGTAAATATGAAGCATATTCTCTTGTATCAGTAGATCTTTATTTTAATGTTTATAATGGTAAAGTTTTTAGTATTTTGTATAATATTTAGACAATCGAACTGCAACCAATACGTATAGACAGAAGATTTTAATTGAAATTTGAACAGTTCATTGACAACGCAAGTCATCAGAAATAATAATTTTCTTATAAATGTTTACAATATTTCGAATATGTCCTCATAGCGTAAACTGTTGACAACGTATTGTTAAAGAGATGCGTTATAAAAACTGCATTTGAAAAATTATTAATTAAAGCAAACTGAGAGATTTTGTATTTACGTTCTAGCTGGTACTCGACTAAGTTCGCCGTGTGCATCGACAGACCCGTTGCACAATACATGTTGCTCATATGATGGAGGAGTATGTATTGATACTGGAAATGGAGTTTTAAATTGTGGATGTCCTGCTGGGTTTGAGATTAAAAACAACAAATGCTGTAAGTTTGTATACTTGTAATAAACTATATTTTGTCGATAGCTTCTCAAATCATTGATATGACAAGTAGCTTCAGGTGGCTTTGTAATTCATTACAAATACATATTGTTGATGTATGACTTTGTTTTCGTAACAAATACGTCATATATATATGTGTTACCACATTTGCAAAATTGTTCTTTTAAAGTTGTTATCTGTTTCTTGTTAAAATACATAAACATGTACAACCTACATGTACAAGCACACACATGTACACACAAACACCTAACCACCACCACACCCCACCCGCAAATACACACGCACAGACGCACGCAAACACGCACACGAATACACAATTGTTGTATTGTACACAGTTTTATTGAAATCTTCCGTAGGCGGTCGTGATATTGGCCAGATATGTTGTGAGACTTGCGATGGTGAAAACGTCGAATGCATAAGAGGCACCTGTCAATGTGGAACAGGTTATGTTTATCTTGAGGAAAAAAAGAGATGTTGTAAGTTTCATTTATTTTTATAATTTAAGTGTTGTTTATTTCTTTTGAAGTATAGTAAAGACGCTCTGGCGTACACTAATTTGTCTTTCATTCAACGTTTCAAAATAATGTGATTCTATGCATTATGACGAAACCATTAACTGCTGCCAGATTTAAATTCTTATATAAAAGATATTTTGTTTATCAATCACATAAGTTTATCGAATAAGTTAAAAAGCATTTTTTTTCAGTAAATTAAGCATAGCTTTGATTAATGTATTCATAAGTTGTGTATGTTACGTACATATGTACATACATGTATTACATTACTTATCAAAATGTAATCGTTGTTAATACAACCCATGTTGATATAAACCTTGAGGCCAGAAAGGTAAAGCAGCTTATAATATATATTTACAGATGGCACACAATACAACCAAACATGTTCAGAGAATACATGTTACGGATACAATAACGGTTATTGTACCTCAGAAGGAAAATGTGGTTGTAAATTAGGCCAAAAATATAATGAATCCGGTGAAAAGGGGTGTTGTGAGTATTGTTAGATAAACAAGATGTCATCTCCTCTGACATGCTTGTCTTGATTAAACCATGGCAAATATATGAAAGATGTATCTGTCATGTTACATGCATATTACCACTGTATATTTGTCAATAACATGTAGACATTGTTTATCAATCAAAATTGTTTGACATTCAGATATCAACACAATATTACTTATTATAATAATATATAACATATGAAACGTTATACCTCGCCTGAATATGAAAGGCTTTCTATTGTTGTTGTTGTATGGTGTTTAGCGTCGCTTTTAACAAATTTTCAGTTAATCGCGACGGTGTCTACTTGTGACATTATTCTAAGCGCTGTAACTCTTGATTATCATGCTGCAGACGCATGGTATGATACCCCACCAAGTCACATTATACTGACACTGGGCCGACCACACCTATAACTCTCCTCTTGATACTGACCGTCAAGCGAGGAAGCTTCAAGTACCATTTTTAAAGTCTTTGGTATGACCATGCCGGAGATCGAACCTACGACCTTCCGCATGCGAGGCGGACGCTCTACCACTAGACAACGTCGCGGTCGAAAGGCTTCCTAAAAATAATGTTAATCATCGGTTTCAATAGGTCTCTATACTGAACATTAATTCCAGTGTATTATAGTATGTGGTCATAATGTTCTTATATCAATTACGCTACCTTGTTTAAAGCGGTAACGTTTCTTTTACGTTTGACAATTTTCACAATTTTAAACTTCAACATTTAAAAATTGGGAATACATTACTAAATAAAGTTGGCCATCGATAGCACTGTCAATCGCATTCATAAAAATTATTCTCAAGAACATGTGCACGTATGCTGCATTAGGGAAGCGCTTTGCAATACAGTCGTGTTAAAAAGCCATTTAAACAGCACGATATATGTACTAACTCAAAAAGGAAACTACAGTCTTTGATCTGTAATATTTTCAGGTTCATGAGCGTTAAAATTATAAAAACTGTCGAGAAACTCAATATTCAAACAATGTGTTTAATGATAACAAACCTTCGTAATAATGATATATTACATAAATTGTAACATTGATTAAAATACATTATTGGTATTTTTAATGAGATATATCATATACAGTTCTATTTATTTTGTATAACAATATTTTATTCATTCGCAGATGGAGAATATTACTGCGATCCATGTGAACAGAAATGTGATGAAGATAAAAACCTGCATTGCCAGGGCAATAAATGTGTTTGCAAAGATGAATATGTTCTTATTTCGGAGATTGACACATGCTGTAAATATAAAAGCATATTCTATATTATCAGTAACACCATATTGTAATGTTTGTAATGTGACGTCTTAAGTGTTTCATATATATTTTGATTAACCGAACTTCACATCATACATTTGGACAGAATATTTTAATTTCGGTTTGCGCTGCCTGTGTCTTAATACTTTATTGTCTTGAATTACAGATGGTAAAAAACAATCTCGATTAGCTGTTTTCGATCAAGTTCAAATAATGTCGTCGTTGTCGTTGAAATTAATTGACAAGAAAGATAAAGTAGCTATCAAAATACCTATATAATATGTATTTACAGCTGGAACACAGTACAACCAAACATGTGCAAAGAATACATGTTACGGATACCATAATGGTTTTTGTACCCCAGATGGAAAATGTGGTTGTGAATTAGGCCAAATATATGATGAATCCGGTAAAAAGGGATGTTGTGAGTACTGTTCGATAAACAAGATGTCGTCTACTCTGACATGCTATTGTTGAATAAACCATGTGTAAATGTATCAAAGACTTATTGGTTATGTTACATGCAAATTAACCACTGTATAATTTGTCAATAGCACGAAGACATTGTTTTCGAAATAAAATTCTTTGGAATTCATACATCAACACAATATAGGTTAATATATAACAGTCATCTGAAACATTATACTTAACAGTCATCTGAAACATTATACTTAACCTGAATATGAATGAAAGGCTTCGTAATTGAAAATGTTAATCATGGGTTTAAATATGTTTCTATACTTAACATCAATTCTATCGTATTATAGTATGTGGTCATAATGTTCTTACATACATTATGCATATCTTGTTTTAAACTGTTACGCTTCTTTAATGTTTGCAAATTTACAAATGTCTTAACTTTAATATTTGAAGATTGTAATACATTTCTAAATTAAGTTGTCCATTGGCTGCACTATTAATCGTTTTCATAAATGTTATTTTCAAAAATATGTGTACACATTATGCGTTTGGGAAACTCTTTTTGATGTCTCGAAATTACGTGCATACATTTTAGATGAACGAAGGTTAGAGAAACCGAGCTTGGATTCATACTGTAACAGATCTTTTTACCATCTTAAACGTTATCAGATAAATTTTACATTGATACATATGTTTTCCGTTCACAGATGGAGTTAATCATTGCGACACATGCCAAACAAAATGTGATGAATCGAAACACCTGCAATGCCAAGAAACGAAATGTGTTTGCAAACATACATTTGTTTATGTTCCGGAGAGGAAGACATGTTGTAAATATGAAGCATATTCTATAGTATCAGTAGAACTATATTGTAATGTTTATAATGGTAACGTTTTTAGTATTTTGTATAATATTTAGATAATCGAACTGAAATCTATATGTATAGACAGATTTTAATTGTACTTTGGGCTGCTTATTTACAACGTAAGTCATCAGAAAGAATAATTGTCTAATATATCTTTACAATATTTCGAATGTGTCCTCATAGTGTAAACTGTTGACAACGTAATGGGAAAGAGATGCGTTTTAAAAACTGCATTTGAAAAATTGTTAATTAAAACACAACTGATAGATTTTGTATTTACGTTCTAGCTGGTACCCGAATAAATTCGCCGTGTGCATCGACAGACCCGTTACACAATACATGTTGCTCATATGATGAAGGAGTATGTATTGATACTGGAAATGGAGTTTTAAAATGTGGATGTCCTGCTGGGTTTGAGATTAAAAACAGCAAATGCTGTAAGTTTGTATACTTGTAATAAACTATCTTTCGTCGATAGCTTCTCAAATTATCGAAATGACAAGTAGCTTCAGGTGGCTTTGTTATTCATAACAAATACATAGTGTTGATGTATGACTTTGTTTGCGTAACAAATACGTCATATATATATGTGTTACCACATTTGCAAAATTGTTCTATTAAAAGTTGTTATCTATTTCTTGTTAAAATACATAAACATGTACAACCTACATGTACAAGCACACACACGTACACACAAACACCTGACCACCACCACACCCCACCCGCAAATACACACGCACAGACGCACGCAAACACGCACACGAATACACAATTGTTGTATTGTACACAGTTTTATTGAAATCTTCCGTAGGCGGTCGTGATATTGGCCAGATATGTTGTGAGACTTGCGATGGTGAAAACGTCGAATGCATAAAAGGCACCTGTCAATGTGGAGCAGGTTATGTTTATCTTGCAGAAAAAAAGAGATGTTGTAAGTTTGATTTATTTTGATGATTTAAGTGTTGTTTATTTCTTTTGAAGTATAGTAAAGACGCTCTGGCGTACACTAATTTGTCTTTCATTCAACGTTTCAAAATAATGTGATTCTATGCATTATGACGAAACCATTAACTGCTGCCAGATTTAAATTCTTATATAAAAGATATTTTATTTATCAATCACATAAGTTTATCGAATAAGTTAAATAGCATTTTTTTGCAGTAAATTAAGCATAGCTTTGATTAATGTATTCATAAGTTGTGTATGTTACGTACATATGTACATACATGTATTACATTACTTATCAAAATGTAATCGTTGTTATTACAACCCATGTTGATATAAACCTTGAGGCGAGAAAGGTAAAGCAGCTTATAATATATATTTACAGATGGCACACAATACAACCAAACATGTTCAGAGAATACATGTTACGGATACAATAACGGTTATTGTACCACAGAAGGAAAATGTGGTTGTAAATTAGGCCAAAAATATAATGAATCCGGTGAAAAGGGGTGTTGTGAGTATTGTTAGATAAACAAGATGTCATCTCCTCTGACATGCTTGTCTTGATTAAACCATGGCAAATATATGAAAGATGTATCTGTCATGTTACATGCATATTACCACTGTATATTTGTCAATAACATGTAGACATTGTTTATCAATCAAAATTGTTTGACATTCAGATATCAACACAATATTACTTATTATAATAATATATAACATATGAAACATTATATCTCGCCTGAATATGAAAGGCTTTCTATTGTTGTTGTTGTATGGTGTTTAGCGTCGCTTTTAACAATTTTTCAGTTAATCGCGACGGTGTCTACTTGTGACATTATTCTAAGCGCTGTAACTCTGGATTATCATGCTGCAGACGCATGGTATGATACCCCACCCAGTCACATTATACTGACACCGGGCCGACCACACCTAGAACTCTCCTCTTGATACTGAGCGTCAAGCGAGGAAGCTTCAAGTACCATTTTTAAAGTCTTTGGTATGACCATGCCGGAGATCGAACCTACGACCTTCCACATGCGAGGCGGACGCTCTACCACTAGACAACGTCGCGGTCGAAAGGCTTCCTAAAAATAATGTTAATCATCGGTTTCAATAGGTCTCTATACTGAACATTAATTCCAGTGTATTATAGTATGTGGTCGTAATGTTCTTATATCAATTACGCTACCTTGTTTAAAGCTGTAACGTTTCTTTTACGTTTGACAATTTTCACAATTTTAAACTTCAACATTTAAAAATTGGGAATACATTACTAAATACAGTTGGCCATCGATAGCACTGTCAATCGCATTCATAAAAATTATTCTCAAGAACACGTGCACGTATGCTGCATTAGGGAAGCGCTTTGCAATACAGTCGTGTTAAAAAGCCATTTAAACAGCACTATATATGTACTAACTCAAAAAGGAAACTACAGTCTTTGATCTGTAATATTTTCAGGTTCATGAGCGTTAAAATTATAAAAACTGTCGAGAAACTCAATATTCAAACAATGTGTTTAATGATAACAAACCTTCGTAATAACGATATATTACATAAATTGTAACATTGATTAAAATACATTATTGGTATTTTTAATGAGATATATCATATACAGTTCTATTTATTTTGTATAACAATATTTTATTCATTCGCAGATGGAGAATATTACTGCGATCCATGTGAACAGAAATGTGATGAAGATAAAAACCTGCATTGCAAGGGCAATAAATGTGTTTGCAAAGATGAATATGTTCTTATTTCGGAGATTGACACATGCTGTAAATATAAAAGCATATTCTATATTATCAGTAACACCATATTGTAATGTTTGCAATGTGACATCTTAAGTGTTTCATATATATTTTGATTAATCGAACTTCACATCATACATTTGGACAGAATATTTTAATTTCGGTTTGCGCTGCCTGTGTCTTAATACTTTATTGTCTTAAATTACAGATGGTAAAAAAGGATCTCGATTAGCTGTTTTTCGATAAAGTTCAAATAATGTCGTCTTTGTCGTTGAAATTAATTGACAAGAAAGATAAAGTAGCTATCAAAATAACTATATAATATATATTTACAGCTGGAACACAGTACAACCAAACGTGTGCAAAGAATACATGTTACGGATACCATAATGGTTTTTGTACCCCAGATGGAAAATGTGGTTGTGAATTAGGCCAAATATATGATGAATCCGGTAAAAAGGGATGTTGTGAGTACTGTTCGATAAACAAGATGTCGTCTCCTCTGACATGCTAATGTTGAATAAACCATGTGTAAATGTATCAAAGACTTATTGGTTATGTTACAAGCAAATTAACCACTGTATAATTTGTCAATAGAACGAAGACACTCTTTTCGAAATAAAATTCTTTGGAATTCATACATCAACACAATAAAGGTAATATATAACAGTCATCTGAAACATTATACTTAGCCTGAATATGAATGAAAGGCTTCGTAATTAAAAATGTTAATCATGGGTTTAAATATGTTTCTATACTGAACATCAATTCCATCGTATTATAGTATGTGGTCATAATGTTCTTACATACATTATGCATATCTTGTTTTAAACTGTTACGCTTCTTTAATGTTTGCAAATTTACAAATGTCTTAACTTTAATATTTGAAGATTGTAATACATTTCTAAATTAAGTTGGTCATTGATTGCACTATTAATCGTTTTCATAAAAGTTATTCTGAAGAAAATGTGCACATATGATGCATTATGAAAACGTTTTAAGATGTCTTGAAATTACATGCATACATTTTAGATGAACGAAGGTTAGAGAAACAGAGCTTGGATTCATACTGTAACGGATATATTTATCATCTTAAACGTTTTCTGATCAATTTTACATTGATACATATGTTTTCTGTTCACAGATGGAGTTAATCATTGCGACACATGCCAAACAAAATGTGATGAATCGAAACACCTGCAATGCCAAGAAAAGAAATGTGTTTGCAAACATACATTTGTTTATGTTCCGGAGAGGAAGACATGTTGTAAATATGAAGCATATTCTCTTGTATCAGTAGAACTATATTGTAATGTTTATAATGGTAACGTTTTTAGTATTTTGTTTAATATTTAGACAATCGAACTGCAATCTATACGTATAGACAGAAGATTTTAATTGAACTTTGAGCTGCTCATTGACAACATAAATCATCAGAAATAATAATTTTCTAATATTTTTTTACAATATTTCGAATGTATCCTTATAGCGTTAACTGTTGACAACGTATTTTGAAAGAGATGCGATATAAAAACTGCATTTTGAAAAAATGTTAATTAAAGCACAACTTATAGATTTTGTATTTACGTTCTAGCTGGTACCCGAATAAATTCGCCGTGTGCATCGACAGATCCGTTACACAATACATGTTGCTCATATGATGGAGGAGTATGTATTGATACTGGAAATGGAGTTTTAAAATGTGGATGTCCTGCTGGGTTTGAGATGAAAAACAACAAATGCTGTAAGTTTGTATACTTGTAATAAACTATCTTTTGTCGATAGCTCCTCAAATCATCGAAATGACAAATAGCTTCAGGTGGCTTTGTTATTCATAACAAATACATATTGTTGATGTATGACTTTGTTTTCATAACAAATACGTCATATATCGAGGGTTCGTATTTTCATATACACATCTTAAAACACGATATGAATAAACAAGAACATCAGTATGTCATCAATTGTAATTAATTTTGATTTTATAATACATTGATCAAGTTAGAATAGTTTTGCAAGTGAAAAGTATCTTATTCTACAGCAATTGTTATGCATAGTCTAGCGATTATGTTTTTTTCTTAATGCAATAATTTCTTGATGCAAAAGTATTCTAATTTGAATTAGAAGGCTTGTAAAAGAAACATCAAGACATATATATAAATGTTTGTTTACTTTTAATAATTCAAAATTATTACCTAAATAAGATATTATCATATTTTTATCCAAATTGACACTTGTTGGGTATTTTGAGTTAAAAGGAGTGCATACAAAAGCAAATAAATCTGCAGGATATTATTATCCATTGTACTATTTATGTTTGATTCTAAACAGGCTTTAAGATCAGGACTGTTGTACCTTATTAAGTGGAGATCAAAATTCAACTACTTCACAATTCAAACATTTTTTTCCCCGAATGAAAATCAAATTATTTTGAGGGAAATTATTCTTACATTAGGGTATCAAAAAAAACTTGAGGATATGTATTTTTGTTGTAATATCTGATGATTAATTGTTAGTACATTATCATAATAGTGCTGCACTTTAGTTCCCAGTTTGGTAAAACCTTAAAAAATCCGAATTTCCACTGACAATCACCTGTTATTTCCCTAAAGGCTTCCTAATATCCAGGATAAAAGCTCTGAAGATGAGCAGGCTTTTACTATTGTGGCACCACCTACTCTACCAAGACTATGTACCATATGACTATATCGTCAACACTATATGGTCGCAAATTAGCATACTGCCATGATCTACCCAACCATTTCAATCTACAGTTTCATCACAACAGCATCGCCAACTATGATACAACTACCATTACCACTGATTGTACCATCACCACCTATCACACTGCCACCACCTACCATGCCATCACTACTGATGTACCATCATCACCAACAATACTGTCACCACCTAACCTGCTATTATCACTGGCATCATCACATACCATACTGTCACTATCTATGAAACTACCACCACCTACCCTACCATTACCATCTACAGATCCATCAGCATTCCCAATAGCATCACCAACTATTATACAACCACCACTTACGCTACCATTACCACTGACTGTAAATTCATCACCTATCACACTGCCACCACCTACCCTACTGTCACAATTTACTATACTTTCATCATCAACCCTATTGTCACCCAAACCCCTACTTCATTACATATTCACAGTACAATCACCACCCACAATACCGTCACATCTACCTACCTTTCTATCAAAACTTACCATGACCTCATTAGATGTTACCTGTCATACCATCAAACCCTACCTTACCATTATTGCAAACTAACCCTTCTCATCCACAGTACCATCCCTTACAACAGTGTAATATACTGCCTTCTAAGCAATAACCATCAACAAAAGTATCACAACTAACAATACTCCACCACCTACAGTACCATTGCCTACTGCTTTCACTTAAATTACCAACACCAACAATGTCCTCAATACCTGCGATGCCTTTATAACCAACCCAACCTACTGTATCATCAACACTCATTATGTGATTACTAACTAGCTACCACACTGTCACCATTTACCTTACCATCACTACTTACCAAGCAATTGTCACTCAGAATATTACCTCATATCATGTACTAACACCATCCATATCTACAGTACCATAACCATTTATTATGTGATTATCACCGCTTGTATTATCTTAATCCACAATGTTATTACCGCCAACCCGGTCTTTCCCACCATCTATCATACATACATTCAGTCTTAACAGCATTTTTTTCAGTCTTTGTCTACTTGTTTTTGTTCGCTTGATTTTACCAGAACTGTTTTTATACCCTTTTGAATCTGATTTTCTCAATGTGGATAAAAAAAATCATCACCATGGTTTAATTTTCTTTCAAATGAAGTGAGTTTATATTCAGGTCACAGCTACATGTATATATATCTGAAACCTAGTCATCAGGTTCTAAAATATCATAATTTATATAAAGTTTTCTAACAAAGATACTGGTACATTATCACTAGATTCTGAGTCTTCGATCACATGCTCAGTTCAGGCTCAATGGATACAATGGTGTCCAGAGTTTCTTGTGATATTTCCAGATAACAAAGTGGTGTCATGTCCATTATATCATATTTGTTCATATGTGTGATACCCGTGTGTGAATCCAGGGTGTCAATAATGATGACAATAAAAGGACCACTAGAGCTCGTGCATGGCATTAGAAGCATTAGTACATTAAATATTTGTTAGCATTTACTGATACTCTGCAGTTCTGCATGTTTCAAGGTTTAAGATTCATTCTGCATACATTTGTTGATGCATGTTAATTTGTTGTTTTGTAAATGGTAGTGACTTTGGTATCGTCTTTTTTGGTGTCATTTAACGTTTGTGTGTAGTGGTATGCCATGAAAGCTCAACTTATCCAATCATACTCACTGTTTTTTTCTAAAAGAAACTTACACACATTGTTTAACTTTCAAGCATAACTTTTAAACATGTGACAGTGTGTTATTCAATAATCCTATATCATCAGAACAAAACATCCAAAGGTATGATCTCAAAGTCAAAGACGTGATAACAACTATCTAGTTTCATAATTATTAAAAGGCAAATCATTTTCAGGGAATTTCATGCATCATCCATGTACTGGAATGGAATATCAAATATACTTCCTATACCATAATTTAATATATCTGAAATAGGTGACCAAAAACTTCAGTTTGAATATTACTTTAAAACAGTTCATGTTTATCATTTAGAAAAGTCATCTTATTGTGAAAATATATTTCTTTGTTTTTGTTTAAAACTAAAAAAAAGGTTCTTCACGGTTTTCTGAATGTACCTTTATTATTTACCATTTGGAACTTGAACTTCCAAAATATTTTGAATATAACTATACGATTTTTACAGATTGTGTATTTAAAGAATTGAAACCAAAAAATCATTTTCTGAAAAAATGAAGTTATAATAGTCTTGCGCCGAGCCCTCAATATATATGTTACCACAGTAGCAAATACGTGTTACCAAAACTGATATGAAATTGTACCCGCAATATTATAACAATATGCCCGCCCATATGTCATAGAAACGGTAATAGATTCGGAATGGTAAACGTAAGATCATTACGTTAATATACTACCGTTCTTAAATCGACAGTAATTACTGTAACAGGATTACTCAAACCAGGATTTCATTAAAAATTGTAATGAGTTTCTTTTTATTTGAATAAAAATTGTTCTATTTAAAATTTCTATCTGTTTCTTGTAACATTGCATAAACATGTACAACATACATGTACAAGCACAAACACGTACACACAAACACCTGACCACCACCATTCTCTCCCCCCCCCCCCCCCCTACACACACACAAATACACACGCACATATGCACGCAAACACACACACGAATAAACACGCACGCAAACACACCAACACACACACACACACGAATACATAATTGTTGTATTGAACACAGTTTTATTGAAATCTTCCGTAGGCGGTCGTGATATTGGCCAGATATGTTGTGAGACTTGTGATGGTGAAAACGTCGAATGCATCAGAGGCACCTGTCAATGTGGAGCAGGTTATGTTTATCTTGTGGAAAAAAAGAGATGTTGTAAGTTTGATTTTTTTTTATAATTTAACAGTCGTATATTTCTTTTGAAATATAGAAAAGACGCTCTTGTGTCCAACTATTTGTCTTTCATTCAAAGTTTCAAATTAATGTGTTTCTATGCATTATGTCGAAATCACTAACTGCTGGCAAATTTAAATTCTTATATTAAAGATAACTTATTGATCAGTCACAAAGTTTATCGAATATGTTAAATAGCATTTTTTGCAGTAAATTAAACAAAGCTTTTATTAATGAATTCATGAGTTGTGTATATTACATACATAAAATTATGTACATACATGTATTACATTACTTATCAAAATGTAATCGTTGTTATTACAACGCATGTTGATATAAACCTTGAAGCGAGAAAGGTAAAGCAGCTTATAATATATATTTACAGCTGGAACACAATATAACCAAACATGTTCAGAGAATACGTGTTACGGATACCATAACGGTTATTGTACCCCAGATGGAAAATGTGGTTGTGAATTAGGCCAAATATATGATGAATCCGGTAAAAAGGGATGTTGTGAGTATTGTTCGATAAAAACGATGTCGTCTCCTCTGAAATGTTTATGTTGAATAAACCATGTGTAAATGTATCAACGATTTATCTGTTATGTTACATGCATATTTACCACTGTATAATTTGTTAATAGTATTAAGACATTGTTTTCGAATTAAAACTCTTTGGAATTCAGACACCAATACAATAAAGGTTAATATGTAAGTCATCTGAAACATCATACTTAACTGTCATCTGAAACATTATACTTAGCCTTAATATGAATGAAAGGCTTCGTAATTAAAAATGTTAAGCATGGGTTTAAATATGTTTCTATACTGAACATCAATTCCATCGTATTATAGTATGTGTTCATAATGTTCTTACATACATTATGCATATCTTGTTTTAAACTGTTAGGCGTCTTTAATGTTTGCAAATTTAAAAATGTCTTAACTTTAATATTTGAAGATTGTAATACATTTCTAAATAAAGCTGGCAATTGATTGCACTATCAATCGTTTCATAAAAGTTATTCTCAAAATAATGTGCACACATGATGCAATATGGAAACGTTTTTAGATGTCTCGAAATTACGTGCATACATTTAAGATGAACGATGGTTAGAGAAACAGAGCTTGGATTAATACTGTAACAGATTTGTTTACCATCTTAAACGTTATCAGATAAATTTTACATTGATACATATGTTTTCCGTTCACAGATGGAGATAATCATTGCGACACATGCCAAACAAAATGTGATGAATTGAAACACCTGCAATGCCAAGAAAAGAAATGCGTTTGCAAACATACATTTGTTTATGTTCCGGAGAGGAAGACATGTTGTAAATATGAAGCATATTCTATAGTATCAGTAGAACTATATTGTAATGTTTATAATAGTAACGTTTTTAGTCTTTTGTATAATATTAAGACAATCGAACTGCAATCTATATGTATAAACAGAAGATTTTAATTGAACTTTGAACTGCTCATTGACAACATAAATCATCAGAAATAATAATTTTCTAATAATTTTTTACAATATTTCGAATGTATCCTTATAGCGTTAACTGTTGACAACGTATTTTGAAAGAGATGCGATATAAAAACTGCATTTTGAAAAAATTGTTAATTAAAGCTCAACTTATAGATTTTGTATTTACGTTCTAGCTGGTACCCGAATAAATTCGCCGTGTGCATCGACAGACCCGTTACACAATACATGTTGCTCATATGATGGAGGAGTATGTATTGATACTGGAAATGGAGTTTTAAAATGTGGATGTCCTGCTGGGTTTGAGATGAAAAACAACAAATGCTGTAAGTTTGTATACTTGTTATCAACTATATTTTGTCGATAGCTCCTCAAATCATCGATATGACAAGTAGCTTCAGGCGGCTTTGTAATTCATTACAAATACATATTGTTGATGTATGACTTTGTTTTCATAACAAAAACCTCATATATCGAGAGTTCGGCGAAGAATATTCTAACTGACATTTCAGAAATTTTTAAAGGAGGTGGAATTTTTTTTTGTTTGTTTCAAGATTGCCTTTATAATATTGTATTTTCATATACACATCTTAAAACACCATATAAATAAACAAGAACATCAGTATGTCATCAATTGTAATTAATTTTGATTTGATAAAACATTGATCAAGTTAGAATAGTTTTGCAAGTGAAAAGTATTTTATTCTACAGCAATTGTTATGCATAGTCTAGCGATTATGTTTTTTTCTTAATGCAATAATTTCTTGATGCAAAAGTATACTAACTTGAATAAGAATGCTTGTAAAATAAACATCAAGACATATATATAAATGTTTGTTTACTTTTAATAATTCAAAATTATTACAAATGTACCTAAATTAGATATTATCATATTTTTATCCAAATTGACACTTGTTGGGTATTTTGAGTTAAAAGGAGTGCATAAAATAGCAAATAAATCTGCAGGATATTATTATCCATTGTTCTATCTATGTTTGATTCTAAACAGGCATTAAGATCAGGACTGTTGTACCTTATTAAGTGGAGATCAAAATTCAACTACTTCACAATTCAAACATTTTTTTCCCCGAACGAAAAACAAATTATTTTGAGGGAAATTATTCTTACATTAGGGGATAAAAAAATTTCAGGATATGTATTTTTGTTGTAATATCTGATGATTAATTGTTAGTACATTATCTTAACAGTGCTGCACTTTATTTCCCAGTTTGGTAAAACCTTAAAAAATCCGAATTTTCACTGACAATAACCTGTTATTTCCCTAAAGGCTTACTAATATCCAGGATAAAAGCTTTGAAGATGAGCAGACTTTTACTATTGTGGCACCACCTACTCTACCAAGACCATGTACCATATGACTATATCGTCAACACTATATGGTCGCAAATTAGCATACTGCCATGATCTACCCAACCATTTCAACCTACAGTTTCATCACAACAGCATCGCCAACTATGATACAACTACCATTACCACTGATTGTACCATCACCACCGATCACACTGCCACCACCTACCATGCCATCACTACTGCTGTACCATCATCACCAACAATACTGTCACCACCTAACCTGCTATTATCACTGGCATCATCACATACCATACTGTCACTACCTATGAAACTACCACCACCTACCCTACCATTACCATCTACAGTTCCATATCATTCACAATAGCATCACAAACTATTATACAACCACCACTTACGCTACCATTACCACTGACTGTAAATTCATCACCTATCACACTGCCACCACCTACCCTACTGTCACAATTTACTATACTTTCATCATCAACCCTATTGTCACCCCAACCCCTCCTTCATTACATATTCACAGTACAATCACCACCCACAATACCGTCACATCTACCTACCTTTCAATCAAAACTTACCATGACCTCATTAGATGTTACCTGTCATACCATCAAACCCTACCTTACCATTATTGCAAACTAACCCTTCTCATCCACAGTACCATCCCTTACAACAGTGTAATATACTGCCTTCTAAGCAATAACCATCAACAAAAGTATCACAACTAACCATACTCCACCACCTACAGTACCATTGCCTACTGCTTTCACTTAAATTACCAACACCAACAATGTCCTCAATACCTGTGATACCTTTATAACCAACCCAACCTACTGTATCATCACCACTCATTATGTGATTACTAACTAGCTACCACACTGTCACCATTTACCCTATAATCACTACTTACAAAGCAATTGTCACTCAGAATATTACCACATATCATACTGCCACCATCCACATCTACAGTACCATCACCATTTATTATGTGATTATCACCGCTTGTATTATCTTCATCGACAATGTTATTACCGCAAACCGGGTCTTTCCCACCATCTATCATACCTACATTCAGTCTTTGTTTACTTGTTTTTGTTCGCTTGTTTTTACCAGAACTGTTTTTATACTCTTTTGAATCTGATTATCTCAATGTGGATAAAAAAAATCATCACCATGGTTTATTTTTCTTTCAAATGAAGTGAGTTTATATTCAGGTCACAGCTATATATATATATCTGAAACCTAGTCATCAGGTTCTAAAATATCATAATTTATATAAAGTTTTCTAACAAAGATACTGGTACATTATCACTAGATTCTGAGTCTTCGATCACATGCTTAGTTCAGTCTCAATGGATACAATGGTGGTCAGAGTTTCTTGTGATATTTCCAGATAACAAAGTGGTGTAATGTCCATTATATCATATTTGTTCATATGTGTGATACCCGTGTGTGAATCCAGGGTGTCAATAATGATGACAATAAAGGACCACTAGAGCTCATGCATGGCATTAGAAGCATTAGTACATTAAATATTTGATAGAATTTACTGAAACGCTGCAGTTCTGCATGTGTCAAGGTTTAAGATTCATTCTGCATACATTTGTTGATGTATGTTAATTTGTTGTTTTGTACATGGTAGTGACTTTGGTATCTTCTTTTTTGGTGTCATTTAACGTTTGTGTGTAGTGGTATGCCATGAAAGCTCAACTTATCCAATCATACTCACTGATTTTCTAAAAGAAACTTACACAAATTGTTCAACTTTCAAGCATAACTTTTAACCATGTGACAGAGTGCTAGTCAATAATCCTATATCATTAGAACACAACATCCAAAGGTATGATCAAAGACGTGATAACAACTATCTAGTTTCATAATTACTACAAGGCAAATCATTTTCAGGGAATTTAATGCATCATCCATGTACTGGAATGGAATATCAAACATACTTCCTATACCATAATTTAATATATCTGAAATAGGTGACCAAAAACTTTAGTTTGAATATTACTTTAAAACAGTTCATGTTTATCATTTAAAGTAGTCATCTTATTGTGAAAATATATTTCTTTGTTTTTGTTTAAAACTAAAAAAAAAAGGTTCTTCACGGTTTCTGAATGTACCTTTATTATTTACCATTTGGAACTTGAACTAAAAAAATATTTTGAATATAACTATACTATTTTTACAGATTGTGTATTTAAAGAATTGAAACCAAAAAATATCAAAAAAACATTTTCTGAAAAAATGAAGTTAGAAAAGTCTTGCGCCGAGCCCTCAATATATGTGTTACCACAGTAGCAAATACGTGTTACCAAAACTGATATGAAATTGTACCAGCAATATTATGACAATATGCCCACCCATATGTCATAGAAACGGTAATAGATTCGGAATGGTTAACGTAAGATCATTACGTTCACATATACTACCGTTCTTAATTCGACAGTAATTACTGTAACAGGATTACTCAAACCAGGATTTCATTAAAAATTGTAATGAGTTTCTTTTTATTTGAATAAAAATTGTTCTATTTAAAATTTCTATCTGTTTCTTGTTACAATACATAAACATGTACAACCTACATGAACAAGCACAAACACGTACACACAAACACCTGACAACCACCATTCTCTTCATCCCCCCCCCCCCCCCCCTACACACACAAATTCACACGCACATATGCACGCAAACAAACACACGAATAAACACGCACGCAAACACACAAACACACGAATACATAATTGTTGTATTGTACACAGTTTTATTTTAATCTTCCGTAGGCGGTCGTGATATTGGCCAGATATGTTGTGAGACTTGTGATGGTGAAAACGTCGAATGCATCAGAGGCATCTGTCAATGTGGAGCAGGTTATGTGTATCTTGCTGAAAAGAACAGATGTTGTAAGTTTGATTTATTTTTTTAATTTAACAGTCGTTTATTTCTTTTCAAATATAGAAAAGACGCTCTTGTGTCTGTCTTTCATTCAAAGTTTCAAAATAATGTGTTTCTATGCATTATGACGAAACCACTAACTGCTGACAAATTTAAATTCTTATATAAAAGATAACTTATTGATCAGTCACAAAGTTTATCGAATATGTTAAATAGCATTTTTTGCAGTAAATTAAACCAAGCTTTTATTAATGTATTCATTAGTTGTGTATATTACATACATAAAATTATGTACATACATGTATTACATTACTTATCAAAATGTAATCGTTGTTATTACAACGCATGTTGATATAAACCTTGAAGCGAGAAAGGTAAAGCAGCTTATAATATATATTTACAGCTGGAACACAATACAACCAAACATGTTCAGAGAATACGTGTTACGGATACCATAACGGTTATTGTACCTCAGAAGGAAAATGTGGTTGTAAATTAGGCCAAAAATATAATGAATCCGGTGAAAAGGGGTGTTGTGAGTATTGTTAGATAAACAAGATGTCGTCTCCTCTGACATGCTTGTGTTGAATAAACCATGTGCAAATGTATGAACGATGTATCTGTCATGCTACATGCATATTACCACTGTATATTTGTCGATAGCATGTAGACATTATTTATGAATTAAAATTGTTTGACATTCAGACATCAACACAATATAGCTTATTATAACAATATGTAACATAAGAAACATTATACCTCGCCTGAATATGAAAGGCTTCCTAAAAATAATGTTAATCATCGGTTTCAATAGGTTTGTATACTGAACAACAATTCCAGTGTATTATAGTATGTGTTCATAATGTTCTTATATAAATTATGCTACCTTGTTTAAAGCTGTTACGTTTCTTTTACGTTTGACAATTTTCACAATTATAAACTTTAACATTTAAAGATTGGGAATATATTACTAAATAAAGTTGGCCATTGATAGCACTGTCAATCGCATTCATAAAAATCATTCTCAAGAAAATGTGCACGTATGCTGCATAAGGAAAGCGTTTCGAAATACAGTCGTGTTAAAAAGTCATTTAAACAGTACTGTATATGTACTAACTCAAAAAGGAAACTATACAAGTCTTTGACCTGTAATATTTTAAGGTACACGAGTGTTAAAATAATAAAAATTGTCGATAAACTCAATATTCAAACAATGTGTTTAGTGATAACAAACCTTCGTAATAACGATATATTACATAAATTGTAACTATGATTAAAATACATTATTGGTATTTTTAATGCGATATATCATATACAGTTCTTTTTATTTTGCGTAAGAATATTTTATTCATTCGCAGATGGAGAATATTACTGCGATCCATGTGAACAGAAATGTGATGAAGATAAAAACCTGCATTGCCAGGGCAATAAATGTGTTTGCAAAGATGAATATGTTCTTATTTCGGAGATTGACACATGCTGTAAATATAAAAGCATATTCTATATTATCAGTAGCACCATATTGTAATGTTTGTAATGTGACGTCTTAAGTGTTTCATATATATTTTGATTAATCGAACTTCACATGATACATTTGGACAGAATATTTTAATTTCGGTTTGCGCTGCCTGTGTCTTAATACTTTATTGTCTTAAATTACAGATGGTAAAAAACGATCTCGATTAGCTGTTTTCGATAAAGTTCAAATAATGTCGTCGTTGTCGTTGAAATTAATTGACAAGAAAGATAAAGTAGCTATCAAAATACCTATATAATATATATTTACAGCTGGAACACAGTACAACCAAACATGTGCAAAGAATACATGTTACGGATACCATAATGGTTTTTGTACCCCAGATGGAAAATGTGGTTGTGAATTAGGCCAAATATATGATGAATCCGGTAAAAAGGGATGTTGTGAGTACTGTTCGATAAACAAGATATCGTCACCTCTGACATGCTAATGTTGAATAAACCATGTGTAAATGTATCAAAGACTTATTGGTTATGTTACATGCAAATTAACCACTGTATAATTTGTCAATAACACGAAGACATTGTTTTCGAAATAAAATTATTTGGAATTCATACATCAACACAATAAAGGTTAATATATAACAGTCATCTGAAACATTATACTTAACAGTCATCTGAAACATTATACTTAACAGTCATCTGAAACTTTATACTTAGCCTGAATATGAATGAAAGGCTTCGTAATTAAAAATGTTAGTCATGGGTTTAAATATGTTTCTATACTGAACATCAATTCCATCGTATTATAGTATGTGGTCATAATGTTCTTACATACATTATGCATATCTTGTTTTAAACTGTTACGCTTCTTTAATGTTTGCAAATTTACAAATGTCTTAACTTTAATATTTGAAGATTGTAATAGATTTCTATATTAAGTTGGCCATTGATTGCACTATTAATCGTTTTCATAAAAGTAATTTTCAAAAAAATGTGCACACATTATGCATTTGGGAAACTCTTTTTGTACCTCGAAGTTACGTGCATACATTTTAGATGAACGAAGGTTAGAGAAATAGAGCTTGAATTCATAATTTAACAGATATTTTACCATCTTAAACGTTATCAGATAAATTTTATATTGATACATATGTTTGCCGTTCACAGATGGAGTTAATCATTGCGACACATGCCAAACAAAATGTGATGAATCGAAACACCTGCAATGCCAAGAAACGAAATGTGTTTGCAAACATACATTTGTTTATGTTCCGGAGAGGAAGACATGTTGTAAATATGAAGCATATTCTCTTGTATCAGTAGAACTTTATTGTAATGTTTATAATTGTAACGTTTTTAGTATTTTGTATAATATTTAGACAATCGAACTGCAATCTATACGTAGAGACAGAAGACTTTAATTGAAATTTGAACAGCTGATTGACAACGTAAGTCATCAGAAATAATAATTTTCTAATAATTTTTTACAATATTTCGAATGTGTCCTCATAGCATAAACTGTTGACAACGTTTTGTGAAAGAGATGCGTTATAAAAACTGCATGTGAAAAATTGTTAATTAAAGCACCAGTGATAGATTTTGTATTTACGTTCTAGCTGGTACCCGAATAAATTCGCCGTGTGCATCGACAGACCCGTTGCACAATACATGTTGCTCATATGATGGAGGAGTATGTATTGATACTGGAAATGGAGTTTTAAAATGTGGATGTCCTGCTGGGTTTGAGATTAAAAACAACAAATGCTGTAAGTTTGTATACTTGTTATAAACTATCTTTTGTCGATAGCTCCTCAAATCATCGATATGACAAGTAGCTTCAGGTGGCTTTGTTATTCATAACAAATACATATCGTTGATGTATGATTTTGTTTTCATAAAAAATACGTCATATATATGTGTTACCACATTAGCAAATACGTGTTACGGAAATTAATATGAAATTGTACCCGCAATATTATGACAATATGCCCGCCCATATGTCATAAAAACGACAATAGATTTGCAATGGTTAACACAAGATCTTTACGTTCACATATACTACCGTTCTTAATTCGACAGTAATTACTGTAACAGGATTACTCAAACCAGGATTTCATTAAAAATTGTAATGAGTTTCTTTTTATGAAATCAAAAGATGTTAGTGACCTATTTGTTAAATGGTCTCAGACTTTTGTATTGATCTGGTATAAGATGTCACCGTGTTGTCTATTGCAATTTCAGTATGACTTTCACATATTACAGGGTACATTATAATAAGGTGTTTTATAATGATTATAATGTTGCGTCATTTTATAAAAATGAAATACAATGACATATTCACATATACTGAGTTGTGCATTTAATTGATTCCCATATCAAAACTAGTTTCAATGATGTAGCTCAGTGATCATTTATATTCAATATTGTTTAAGCTGACACAAAAATTGTTTTATCTAAAATTGTTATATGTTTCTTGTTAAAATACATAAACATGTACAACCTACATGTTCAAGCACAAACACGTACAAACAAACACCTGACCTGCAACTTCCCCCCCCCCCCCACACACACGCATAGACGCACGCAAACACACACACACACACACACACGAATACACAATTGTTGTATTGTACACAGTTTTATTGAAATCTTCCGTAGGCGGTCGTGATATTGGCCAGATATGCTGTGAGACTTGCGATGGTGAAAACGTCGAATGCATAAGAGGCACCTGTCAATGTGGAGCAGGTTATGTTTATCTTGCGGAAAAAAAGAGATGTTGTAAGTTTGATTTATTTTTTATAATGTAAGTGTCGTTTATTTCTTTTGAAGTATAGAAAAGACGCTCTGGCGTCCAACTATTTGTCTTTCATTCAAAGTTTCAAAATAATGTGATTCTATGACGAAACCACTAACTGCTGCCAAATTTAATTTCTTATATAAAATATAACTTATTGATCAGTCACGAAAGTTTACAGTAAATTAAGCATAGATTTTAATAATGTATTCATAAGTTGTGTATGTTACATACATATGTACATACATGTATTACTTTACTTATCAAAATCTAATCGTTGTTACTACAACGCATGTTGATATAAACCTTGAAGCGAGAAAGGTAAAGCAGCTTATAATATATATTTACAGATGGCACACATTACAACCAAACATGTGCAGAAAATACATGTTACGGATACCATAATGGTTATTGTACCTCAGAAGGAAAATGTGGTTGTAAATTAGGCCAGATATATAATGGATCCGGTGAAAAGGGGTGTTGTGAGTATTGTTTGATAAACAAAATACCATCTCCTCTGACATGCTTGTGTTGTCTAAAGCATGTGCAAATGTATAAAAGATGTATTTGACATGTTACATATATAGTACCACTGTACATTTGTCAATAGCATGTAGACATTGTTTATGAATTAAAATTGTTTGTAATTCAGACATCAAAACAATATAGCTTAATATATAACATATGAAACATTATACTTAGCTTGAACATGAATTAAGCATATGAATAATGTAAAAATGAATGAAAGGCTTCCTAATAATTATGTTATTCATAGGTTTAAATGTGTTTCAATACTGAACATCGATTCTATTGTTTTATAGTATGTGGTCATAATGTTCTTATTTAAATTATGCTACTTTGTTTTAAGCTGTTACATTTTTTTTAAGTTTGACAATTTACACAATTTTTAACTTTAATATTTTTAGATCGGGAATACATTAATAAACTAAGTTGGCCATTGATTGCACTATCAATCGTATTTATAAAAGATATTCTCAAGAAAATGTACACTCGTGATGCATTTGGGAAACGCTTTTAGATGTCACGAAATTACGTGTATCAGTTTTAGATGAACGAAGGTTAGAGAAACAGAGTTTGGATTCATACTGTTTAAAATATATTTACCATTTTAAACGTTATCTGATACGTTTTACATTGAAGCATGTTATCCCTTCACAGATGGAGTTAATCATTGCGACACATGTCAAACAAAATGTGATGAATCGAAACACCTGCAATGCCAAGAAAAGAAATGTGTTTGCAAACATACATTTGTTTACGTTCCGGAGAGGAAGACATGTTGTAAATATGAAGCATATTCTATAATATCAGTAGAACTATATTGTGATGTTTATAATTGTAACGTTTTTAGTATTTTATATAATATTAACACAATCGAACTGCAATCTATACGTATAGACAGAAGATTTAAATTGAACTTTGAGCTGCTTATTGACAACATAAGTCATCAGAAATAATAATTGTCTAATATTCATTTACAATATTTCGAATGTGTCCTCATAGCATAAACTGTTGACAACGTTTTGTGAAAGAGATGCATTATAAAAACTGCATGTGAAAAATTGTTAATTAAATCACAACTGATTGATTTTGTATTTACGTTCTAGCTGGTACCCGAATAAATTCGCCATGTGCATCGACAGACCCGTTGCACAATACATGTTGCTCATATGATGGAGGAGTATGTATTGATACTGGAAATGGAGTTTTAAAATGTGGATGTCCTGCTGGGTTTGAGATTAAAAACAACAAATGCTGTAAGTTTGTATACTTGTAATGAACTATCTTTTATCGACAGCTCCTCAAATCATCGATATGACAAGTAGCTTAAGGTGGCTTTGTTATTCATTACAAATACATAGTGTTGATGTATGACTTTGTTTTCATGAAAAATACGTCATATATATGTGTTACCACATTAGCAAATACGTGTTACCGAAAACTGATATGAAATTATATCCGCAATATTATGACAATATGCCCGCCCATATGTCATAAAAACGACAATAGATTTGCAATGGTTAACACAAGATCATTATGATTACATATACTTTCGTTCTTAATTCGAAAGTAATTACTGTAACAGGATTACTCAAACCAGGATTTCATTAAAAATTGTAATGAGTTTCTTTTATTGAATAAAAATTGTTTGATCTAAAATTGTTATATGTTTCTTGTTGAAATACATAAACATGTACAACCTACATGTTCAAGCACAAACACGTACACACAAACACCTGACCTGCCCCCCCCCCCCCCCCACCCCCCCCCCCCCCCCCCCACACACACGAATACACAATTGTTGTATTGTACACAGTTTTATTGAAATCTTCCGTAGGCGGTCGTGATATTGGCCAGATATGTTGTGATACTTGCGATGGTGAAAACGTCGAATGCATAAAAGGCACCTGTCAATGTGGAGCAGGTTTTGTTTATCTTGCAGAAAAAAAGAGATGTTGTAAGTTTGATTTATTTCAATCATTTAAGTGTCGTTTATTTCTTTTGAATCATAGAAAAGACGCTCTGGCGTCCAAATTTTTGTCTTCCATTCAAAGTTTCAAAGAAATTTGATTCTATGCATTATGACGAAACCACTAACTGCTGACAAATATAAATTCTTTTATAACAGATAATTTATTGCTTAGTCACGAAAGTTTACAGTAAATTAAGCATAGCTTTTATTAATGTTTTTATAAGTTGTGTGTTTAACATACATATGTACATACATGTACATGTATTACATTACTTATCAAAATGTAATCGTTGTTATTACAACGCATGTTGATATAAACCTTGAAGCGTTAAAGGTAAAGCAGCTTATAATATATATTTACAGCTGGAACACAATACAACCAAACATGTGCAGAAAATACATGTTACGGATACCATAACGGTTATTGTACTTCAGAAGGAAAATGTGGTTGTAAATTAGGCCAGATATATAATGAATCCGGTGAAAAGGGGTGTTGTGAGTATTGTTTGATGAACAAAATGCCATCTCTTCTGACATACTTGTGTTGACTAAAGCATGTGCAAATGTATGAAAGATGTATCTGACATGTTACATGCATATTACCACTGTTTATTTGTCAATAGCATGTAGACATTGTTTATGAATTAAAATTGTTTGTAATTCAGACATCAAAACAATATAGCTGAATATAACATATGAAACATTATACTTAGCTTGAATATGATTTAAGCATATGAATAATGTAAAAATGAATGAAAGACTTTCTAATTATAATGTTATTCATGGGTTTAAATATATTTCAATACTGAACATCGATTCCATCCTATTATAGTATGTGGTCAAAATGTTCTTATATAAATTATGCTACTTTGTTTTAAGCTGTTACGTTTCTTTAAATTTGACAATTTACACAAATTTTAACTTTAATATTTTAACATTGGGAATACATTAATAAACTAAGTTGGTCATTGATAGCACTATCAAACCTATTCATCAAAGTAATTCTCAAGAAAATGTACACGCATGATGCATTAAGGAGTTTTTTTGAAAAACAGTCGTGTTAAAAAAGACATTTTAACAGATCTGTTTAAGTACTAACTCAAAAAAGAAAGTATACAAGTCTTTGATTTGTTATATTTTCAGGTTCATGAACGTGTAAATTATAAAAAAGTGACGAGAAGTTCAATATTCAAATAATGTGTTTAGTGATAACAAACCCTCGTATTAATGATATATTACATGAATTGTAACTATGAATAAAATACGTTATTGGTAATTTCAAAGAAATATATATATATACAGTTATATTTTGTTTGCGTAAGAATATTTTATTCATTCACAGATGGAGAAGATTACTGTGATTCATTTCAACAGAAATGTGATGAAGAGAAATACCTGCAATGCAAAGGCAATAAATGTGTTTGCAAAGATGAATATGTTCTTGTTTCGGAGATTGACACATGCTGTAAATATAAAACATATTCTATATTATCAGTAACACTATATTGTAATGTTTATAATGTGACGTCTTAAGTGTTTCATATATATTGTGATTAATCGAACTTCACATCATACATTCGGATAGAATATTTAAATATCAGTTTGCGCTGCCCGTAGAAATAATTTATTGGTGATCGGTCAATATTATGAAATCAGAATATTTATCTTTAATTACAGATGATAAAAAAGGAAAAATAATTAGCTGTTTTCGATCAAGTTCAAATAATGTCGTTGAAATTACTTGACGAAAAAATATAAAGAAGCAATCAGCATTCCTATATAATATATATTTACAGCTGGAACACAGTACAACCAAACATGTGCAAAGAATACATGTTACGGATACGATAATGGTTTTTGTACCCCAGATGGAAAATGTGGTTGTAAACTAGGCGAAATATATGATGAATCGGGTCAGAAAGGATGTTGTGAGTATTGATATACAAGATGTCGTCTCCTCTGACATGCTAATGTTGAATAAACCATGTGTAAATGTATTAAAGATTTATCTGTTATATTACATACATATTTACCATTGTATAATTTGTCAATAGCATGAAGATATTTATTTCGAATTAACATTGTATGAAATTGAGACATCAACACAATAAAGGTTAATATATACCATATGAAACATATACTTAGCCTGAATATGAATTTAGCTGATGAATAATGTATATAAACGAATGAAAGGCTTCCTTATATTAATGTTAATCATGGGTTTAAATGTGTTTCTAAACTGAACATCAATTCCATCATATTATAGTATGTGATCATAATTTTCTTATTTAAGCTGTTACGCTTCTTTTACGTTTTCAAATCAACAAAATTCTTCAATTCAGTCTTTGAAAATTGAAACACATTACTCAATTAAGTCGGCCATTGATTGCACTATCAATCGTATTCATAAAAGATATTCTCAAGAAAATGTGCATTCGTGATGCATTTGGGAAACGCTTTTACATGTCTCGAAATTACGTGCATAAGTTTTAGATGAACGAAGGTTAGAGAAACAGAGTTTGGATTCATACTGTTTAAGATATATTTACCATCTTAAACGTTATCTGATCAATTTACATTGATACATATGTTTTCCGTTCACAGATGGAGTTAATCATTGCGACACATGCCAAACAAAATGTGATGAATCGAAACACCTGCAGTGCCAAGAAAAGAAATGTGTTTGCAAACATACATTTGTTTATGTTCCGGAGATGAAGACATGTTGTAAATATGAAGCATATTCTATAGTTTCAGTAGAACTATATTGTAATTTTTATAATTGTAACGTTTTTTAGTGATTGTATAATATTTAGACAATCGAACTGCAATCTATACGTATAGACAGAAGATTTTAATTGAACTTTGAGCTGCTTATTGACAACATAAGTCATCAGAAATAATAATTTTCTAATAATTTTTTACAATATTTCGAAAGTGTCCTCATAGCATAAAGTGTTGACAACGTTTTGTGAAAGAGATGCGTTATAAAAACTGCATGTGAAAAATTGTTAATTAAAGCACCAGTGATAGATTTTGTATTTACGTTCTAGCTGGTACCCGAATAAATTCGCCGTGTGCATCGACAGACCCGTTGCACAATACATGTTGCTCATATGATGGAGGAGTATGTATTGATACTGGAAATGGAGTTTCAAAATGTGGATGTCCTGCTGGGTTTGAGATTAAAACCAACAAATGCTGTAAGTTTGTATACTTGTAATAAACTATCTTTTGTCGATAGCTCCTCAAATCATCGATATGACAAGTAGCTTAAGGTGGCTTTGTTATTCATAACAAATACATAGTGTTGATATATGACTTTGTTTTCATGAAAAATACGTCATATGTATGTGTTACCACATTAGTAAATACGTGTTAGCGAAACTGATATGAAATTGTACTCGCAATATTATGACAATATGCCCGCCCATATGTCATCAAAACGACAATAGATTTGCAATGGTTAACACAAGATCATTACGTTCACATATACTACCGTTCTTAATTTGACAGTAATTACTGTAACATGATTACTCAAACCAGGATTTCATTAAAAATTGGAATGAGTTTCTTTTTTTTGAATCAAAATTGTTTGATCTAAAATTGTTATATGTTTCTTATTAAAATACATAAACATGTACAACCTACATGTTCAAGCACAAACACGTACACACAAACACCTGACCTGCCAACCCCACACACACACAAATACACACGCATAGACACACACATACACACACACACACACACACACACACACACACATACACACACACACACACACACACACGAATACACAATTATTGTATTGTACACATGCTATTGAAATCTTCTGTAGGCGGTCGTGATATTGGCCAGATATGCTGTGAGACTTGCGATGGTGAAAACGTCGAATGCATAAGAGGCACCTGTCAATGTGGAGCAGGTTATGTTTATCTTGCGGAAAAAAAGAGATGTTGTAAGTTTGATTTATTTTGATAATTTAAGTGTCGTTTATTTCTTTTGAAGTATAGAAATGAGGCTCTGGCGTCCAACTATTTGTCTTTCGTTCAGAGTTTCAAAAAAATGTGTCTATGCATTATGACGAAACCATTTACTGCTGACAAATTTAGATTCTTATATGAAAGATAATTTATTGCTTAGTCACAAAAGTTTACAGTAAATTAAGCATAACTTTTATTAATGTATTCATAAGTTTTGTATGTAACGTACATATGTACATACCTGTATTACATCACTTATCAAAATGTAATCGTTGTTATTACAACGCATGTTGATATAAACCTTGAAACGTGAAATGTAAAGCAGCTTATAATATATATTTACAGATGGCACACAATACAACCAAACATGTGCAGAAAATACATGTTACGGATACCATAACGGTTATTGTACCTCCGAAGGAAAATGTGGTTGTAAATTAGGCCAGATATATAATGAATCCGGTGAAATGGGGTGTTGTGAGTATTGTTTGATGAACAAAATGCCATTTCCTCTGACATGCTTGTGTTGACTAAAGCATGTGCAAATGTATGAAAGATGTATTTGACATGTTACATGCATATTACCACTGTATATTTGTCAATAGCATGTAGACATTGTTTAGGAATTAAAATTGTTTGTAATTCAGACATCAAAACAATATAGCTTAATATATAACATATGAAACATTATACTTACCTCGAATATGAAATTAAGCATATGAATAATGTACAAGTGAATGAAAGGCTTCCAAATAATTATGTTATTCATGGGTTTAAATGTGTTTCAAAACTGAACATCAACCATTGTATTATAGTATGTGGTCATAATGTTCTTATATAAATTATGCTACTTTGTTTTTGAGCTGTTACGTTTCTTTAAGTTTGACAATTTACACAATTTTTTACTTTAATATTTTTAATTTGGGAATACATTAATAAACTAAGTTGGCCATTGATGTGCTATCATACCTATTCATGAAAGTTATTTTCAAGAAAATTTACACGTATGATGCATTAGGGAGTGCTTTGAAAAACAGTCGTGTTAAAAAGACATTTTAACAGATCAGTTTAAGTACTAACTCAAAAAGGAAAGTATACAAGTCTTTGATTTGTTATATTTTCAGGTTCATGAACGTGTAAATTATAAAAAACTGACGAGAAGTTCAATATTCAAATAATGTGTTTAGTGATAACAAACCTTCGTATTAATGATATATTACATGAATTGTAACAATGAATAAAATACATTATTGGTAATTTCAAGGAGATATATATTCAGTTATTTTTTGTTTGCGTAAGAATATTTTATTCATTCACAGATGGAGAAGATTACTGTGATTCATTTCAACAGAAATGTGATGAAGAGAAATACCTGCAATGCAAAGGCAATAAATGTGTTTGCAAAGATGAATATGTTCTTGTTTCGGAGATTGACACATGCTGTAAATATAAAACATATTCTATATTATCAGTAACACTATATTGTAATGTTTGCAATGTGACGTCTTAAGTGTTTCATATATATTGTGATTAATCGAACTTCACATCATACATTCGGATAGAATATTTAAATATCAGTTTGCGCTGCCCGTAGAAATACTTTATTGGTGATCGGTCAATATTATGAAATCAGAATATTTATCTTTAATTACAGATGATAAAAAAGGAAAAATAATTAGCTGTTTTCGATCAAGTTCAAATAATGTTGTCTTTGAAATTACTTGACGAAAAACATAAAGTAGCCATCAAAATTCCTATATAATATATATTTACAGCTGGAACACAGTACAACCAAACATGTGCAAAGAATACGTGTTACGGATACGATAATGGTTTTTGTACCCCAGATGGAAAATGTGGTTGTAAACTAGGCGAAATATATGATGAATCGGGTCAAAAAGGATGTTGTGAGTATTGATATACAAGATGTCGTCTCCTCTGACATGCTAATGTTGAATAAACCATGTGTAAATGTATTAAAGATTTATCGGTTATGTTTCATGCATATTTACCACTACATAATTTGTCAATAGCATGAAGATATTGATTTCGAATTAACATTGTATGATATTGAGACATCAACACAATATAGGTTAATATATACCATATGAAACATTATACTTAACCTGAATATGAATTTAGCTCATGAATAATGTATATAAACGAATGAAAGGCTTCCTTATATAAATGTTAATCATGGGTTTAAATGTGTTTCTAAACTGAATATCAATTACATCATATTATAGTATGTGATCATAATTTTCTTATTTAAGCTGTTACGCTTCTTTTACGTTTTCAAATTAACAAACGTCTTCAATTCAGTCTTTGAAAATTGAAACACATTACTCAATTAAGTCGGCCATTGATTGCACTATCAATCGTATTCATAAAAGATATCCTCAAGAAAATGTGCACTCGTGATGCATTTGGGAAACGCTTTTACATATCTCGAAATTACGTGCATAAGTTTTAGATGAACGAAGGTAAGAGAAACAGAGTTTGGATTCATACTGTTTAAGATATATTTACCATCTTAAACGTTTTCTGATCAATTTTACATTGATACATATGTTTTCCGTTCACAGATGGAGTTAATCATTGCGACACATGCCAAACAAAATGTGATGAATCGAAACACCTGCAGTGCCAAGAAAAGAAATGTGTTTGCAAACATACATTTGTTTATGTTCCGGAGATGAAGACATGTTGTAAATATGAAGCATATTCTATAGTTTCAGTAGAACTATATTGTAATTTTTATAATTGTAACGTTTTTTAGTGATTGTATAATATTTAGACAATCGAACTGCAATCTATACGTATAGACAGAAGATTTTAATTGAACTTTGAGCTGCTTATTGACAACATAAGTCATCAGATATAATAATTTTCTAATAATTTTTTATAATATTTCGAAAGTGTCCTCATAGCATAAAGTGTTGACAACGTTTTGTGAAAGAGATGCGTTATAAAAACTGCATGTGAAAAATTGTTAATTAAAGCACCAGTGATAGATTTTGTATTTACGTTCTAGCTGGTACCCGAATAAATTCGCCGTGTGCATCGACAGACCCGTTGCACAATACATGTTGCTCATATGATGGAGGAGTATGTATTGATACTGGAAATGGAGTTTTAAAATGTGGATGTCCTGCTGGGTTTGAAATTAAAAACAACAAATGCTGTAAGTTTGTATACTTGTTATAAACTATCTTTTGTCGATAGCTCCTCAAATCATCGATATGACAAGTAGCTTCAGGTGGCTTTGTTATTCATTACAAATACATATTGTTGATGTATGACTTTGTTTTCATAAAAAACATGTCATATATATGTGTTACCACATTAGCAAATGCGTGTTACGGAAACTAATATGAAATTGTACCCGCATGTTATGACAATATGCCCGCCCATATGTCCTAAAAACGACAATTGATTTGCAATGGTTAACACAAGATCATTACGTTCACATATACTACCGTTCTTAATTCGACAGTAGTTACCGTAACAGGATTACTCAAACCAGGATTTCATTAAATATTGTAATGAGTTTCTTTTCATGAAATCAAAAGATGTTAGTGACCTATTTGTTAAATGGTCTCAGACTTTTGTATTGATCCGGTATAAGATGTCACAGGGTTGACTATTGCATTTTCAGTATGACATTCACATATTACATGATACATTGTAATAAGGTGTTTTATAATGATTATAATGTTGCGTCATTCTATAAAAATGAAATACAATGACATATTCACATATACTGAGTTGTACATTTAATTGATTCCCATATCAAAACTAGTTTCAATGATGTAGCTCAGTTGTGATCATTTATATTCAATATTGTTTAAGCTGACACAAAAATTGTTTTATCTAAAATTGTTACATATTTCTTGTTATAATACATAAACATATACAACCTACATGTTCAAGCACAAACACGTACACACAAACACCTGACCTGCAACCCACCCCCCCCCCACCCCCCCCCCCCCCCCCACACACACACACTCGCATAGACGCACGCAAACACACACACACACACACACACACACACACACACACGAATACACGATTGTTGTATTGTACACAGTTTTATTGAAATCTTCCGTAGGCGGTCGTGATATTGGCCAGATATGCTGTGAGACTTGCGATGGTGAAAACGTCGAATGCATAAGAGGCACCTGTCAATGTGGAGCAGGTTATGTTTATCTCGCGGAAAAAAAGAGATGTTGTAAGTTTGATTTATTTTTATAATGTAAGTGTCGTTTATTTCTTTTGAAGTATAGAAAAGATGCTCTGGCGTCCAACTATTTGTCTTCCATTCAAAGTTTCAAAATAATGTGATTCTATGCATTATGACGAAACCACTAACTGCTGCCAAATTTAAATTCTTATATAAAATATAACTTATTGATCAGTCACGAAAGTTTACAGTAAATTAAGCATAGCGTTTAATAGTGTTTTCATAAGTTGTGTATGTTACGTACATATGTACATACATGTATTACATTACTTATCAAAATGTAATCGTTGTTATTACAACGCATGTTGATATAAACCTTGAAGCGAGAAAAGTAAAGCAGCTTATAATATATATTTACAGATGGCACACAATACAACCAAACATGTGCAGAAAATACATGTTACGGATACCATAATGGTTATTGTACTTCAGAAGGAAAATGTGGTTGTAAATTAGGCCAAATATATAACGAATCCGGTGAAAAGGGGTGTTGTGAGTATTGTTTGATAAACAAAATGCCATCTCTTCTGACATGCTTGTGTTGACTAAAGCATGTGCAAATGTATGAAAGATGTATTTGACATGTTACATGCATATTACCACTGTATATTTGTCAATAGCATGTAGACATTGTTTATGAATTAAAATTGTTTGTAATTCAGACATCAAAATAACATAGCTTAATATATAACATATGAAACATTATACTTAGCTTTATTACTTGAATATGAATTAAGCATATGAATATTGTAAAAATGAATGAAAGGCTTCCTAATCATAATGTTATTCATGGGTTTAAATGTGTTTCAATACTGAACATCGATTCCATCGTATTATAGTATGTGGTCATAATGTTCTTATATAAATAATGCTACTTTGTTTTAAGCTGTTACGTTTCTTTAAGTTTGATAATTTACACAATTTTTTACTTTAATATTTTAAGATTGGGAATACATTAATAAACTAAGTTGGTGTATTCTCAAGAAAATGTACACGCATGATGCATTAAGGTTTTTTTTGAAAAACAGTCGTGTTAAAAAAGACATTTTAACAGATCTGTTTAAGTACTAACTCAAAAAGGAAAGTATACAAGTCTTTGATTTGTTATATTTTCATGTTCATGAACGTGTAAATTATAAAAAACTGACGAGAAGTTCAATATTCAAATATTGTGTTTAGTGATAACAAACCTTCGTATTATTGATATATTACATAAATTGTAACAATGAATAAAATACATTATTGGTTATTTTAAAGAGATAAATATATATACAGTTATTTTTTGTTTGTGTAAGAATATTTTATTCATTCTCAGATGGAGAAGATTACTGTGATTCATTTCAACAGGAATGTGATGAAGATAAATACCTGCAATGCAAAGGCAATAAATGTGTTTGCAAAGATGAATATGTTCTTGTTTCGGAGATTGACACATGCTGTAAATATAAAGCATATTCTATATTATCAGTAACACTATATTGGAATGTTTATAATGTGACGTCTTAAGTGTTTCATATATATTGTGATTAATCGAACTTCACATCATACATTAGGATAGAATATTTAAATATCAGTTTGTGCTACCCGTAGAAATACTTTATTGGTGATCGGTCAATATTATGAAACCAGAATATTTATCTTTAATTACAGATGATAAAAAAGGAAAAACAATTAGCTGTTTTCGATCAAGTTCAAATAATGTTCTCGTTGAAATTACTTGACGAAAAAATATAAAGTAGCTATCAAAATTCCTATATAATATATATTTACAGCTGGAACACAGTACAACCAAACATGTGCAAAGAATACATGTTACGGATACGATAATGGTTTTTGTACCCCAGATGGAAAATGTGGTTGTAAACTAGGCGAAATATATGATGAATCGGGTGAAAAAGGATGTTGTGAGTATTGATGAACACGATGTCGTCTCCTCTGACATGCTAATGTTGAATAAACCATGTGTAAATGTATTTATCGGTTATATTACATGCATATTTACCACTACATAATTTGTCAATAGCATGAAGACATTGATTTCGAATTAACATTGTATGAAATTCAGACATCAACACAAAATAGGTTAATATATATCATATGAAACATTATACTTAGCTTGAATATGAATTGAGCATATGAATAATGTATATAAACGAATGAAAGGCTTCCTTATATTAATGTTAATCATGTGTTTAAATGTGTTTTTAAACTGAACATCAATTCCATCATATTATAGTATGTGATCATAATTTTCTTATTTAAGCTGTTATGCTTCTTTTACGTTTTCAAATTAACAAACTTCTTCAATTCAGTCTTTGAAAATTGAAACACATTACTCAATTAAGTTGGTTATTGATTGCACTATCAATCGTATTCATAAAAGATATTCTCAAGAAAATGTACACTCGTGATGCATTTGGGAAACGCTTTTAGATGTCTCGAAATAACGTGTATAACTTTTAGATGAACGAAGGTTAGAGAAACAGAGTTTGGATTCATACTGTTTAAGATATATTTACCATCTTAAACGTTTTCTGATCAATTTTACTTTGATACATATGTTTTCCGTTCACAGATGGAGTTAATCATTGCGACACATGCCAAACAAAATGTGATGAATCGAAACACCTGCAATGCCAAGAAAAGAAATGTGTTTGCAAACATACATTTGTTTATGTTCCGGAGATGAATACATGTTGTAAATATGAAGCATATTTTATAGTTTCAGTAGATCTTTATTGTTATGTTTATAATTGTAACGTTTTTAGTATTTTGTATAATATTTAGACAATCGAACTGCAATCTATACTTATAGACAGAAGATTTTAATTGAACTTTGAGCTGCTTATTGACAACATAAGTCATCAGAAATAATAATTTTCTAATATTTTTTTACAATATTTCGAAAGTGTCCTCATAGCATAAAGTGTTGACAACGTTTTGTGAAAGAGATGCGTTATAAAAACTGCATGTGAAAAATTGTTAATTAAAGCACCAGTGATAGATTTTGTATTTACGTTCTAGCTGGTACCCGAATAAATTCGCCGTGTGCATCGACAGACCCGTTGCACAATACATGTTGCTCATATGATGGAGGAGTATGTATTGATACTGGAAATGGAGTTTTAAAATGTGGATGTCCTGCTGGGTTTGAGATTAAAAACAACAAATGTTGTAAGTTTGTATACTTGTAATAAACTATCTTTTGTCGATAGCTCCTCAAATCATCGATATGACAAGTAGCTTCAGGTGGCTTTGTTATTCATAACAAAAACACAGTGTTGATGTATGACTTTGTTTTCATAATTACTGTAATATGATTACTCAAACCATGATTTCATTAAAAATTGGAATGAGTTTCTTTTTATTGAATCAAAATTGTTTTATCTAAAATTGTTATATGTTTCTTTATAAAATACATATACATGTACAACCTACATGTTCAAGCACAAACACGTACACACAAACACCTGACCTGCCCACCCCACACACACAAATACACACGCACAGACGCACGCAAACACACACACACACACACACACACACACACGAATACACAATTGTTGTATTGTACACATGCTATTGAAATCTTCCGTAGGCGGTCGTGATATTGGCCAGATATGCTGTGAGACTTGCGATGGTGAAAACGTCGAATGCATAAGAGGCACCTGTCAATGTGGAGCAGGTTATGTTTATCTTGCGGAAAAAATGAGATGTTGTAAGTTTGATTTTTTTTGATAATTTAAGTGTCGTTTATTTCTTTTGAAGTATAGAAAAGACGCTTGGCGTCCAACTATTTGTCTTTCGTTCAGAGTTTCAAAAAAATGTGATTCTATGCATTATGACGAAACCACTAACTGCTGACAAATTTAGATTCTTATATGAAAGATAATTTATTGCTTAGTCACAAAAGTTTACAGTAAATTAAGCATAGCTTTTATTAATGTATTCATAAGTTTTGTATGTAACATACATATGTACATACCTGTATTTCATTACTTATAAAAATGTAATCGTTGTTATTACATCGCATGTTGATATAAACCTTGAAGCGAGAAAAGTAAAGCAGCTTATAATATATATTTACAGCTGGAACACAATACAACCAAACATGTGCAGAAAATACGTGTTACGGATACCATAACGGTTATTGTACTTCAGAAGGAAAATGTGGTTGTAAATTAGGCCAAATATATAATGAATCCGGTGAAAAGGGGTGTTGTGAGTATTATTTGACAAACAAAATGCCATCTCTTCTGACATGCTTGTGTTGACTAAAGCATGTGCAAATATATGAAAGATGTATCTGACATGTTACATGCATATTACCACTGTATATTTGTCAATAGCATGTAGACATTGTTTATGAATTAAAATTGTTTGTAATTCAGACATCAAAACAATATAGCTTAAAATAAAACATATGAAACATTATACTTAGCTTGAATATGAATTAAGCATATGAATAATGTAAAAATGAATGAAATGCTTCCTAATAATAATGTTATTCATGGGTTTAAATGTGTTTAAAAACTGAACATCGATTCCACCGTATTATAGTATGTGGTCATAATGTTCTTATATAAATAATGCTACTTTGTTTTAAGCTTGTTACGTTTCTTTATGTTTGACAATTTACACAATTTTTTACTTTAATATTTTAAGATTGGGAATACATTAATAAACTAAGTTGGCCATTGATAGCACTATCAAACCTATTCATGAAAGTTATTCTCAAGAAAATGTACACGCATGATGCATTAAGAAGTGCTTTGAAAAACAGTCGTGTTAAAAAAGACATTTTAACAGATCTGTTTAAGTTCTAACTCAAAAAGGAAAGTATACAAGTCTTTGATTTGTTATATTTTCAGGTTCATGAACGTGTAAATTATAAAAAAAACTGATGAGAAGTTTAATATTCAAAGAATGTGTTAATTGATAACAAACCTTCGTATTAATGATATATTACATGAATTGTAACTATGAATAAAATACATTATTGGTAATTTCAAGGAGATATATATACAGTTCTTTTTAGTTTGCGTAAGAATATTTTATTCATTCACAGATGGAGAAGATTTCTGTGATCCATTTCAACAGAAATGTGATGAAGAGAAGTACCTGCAATGCAAAGGCAATAAATGTGTTTGCAAAGATGAATATGTTCTTGTTTCGGAGATTGATACATGCTGTAAATATAAAGCATATTCTATATTATCAGTAACACTATATTGTCATGTTTGCAATATGACGTCTTAAGTGTTTCATATATATTGTGATTAATCGAACATCACATCATACATTCGGATAGAACATTTAAATATTATTTTGCGCTGCCCGTAGAAATACTTTATTGGTGATCGGTCATTATTATGAAATCAGAATATTTATCTTAAATTACAGATGATAAAAAAGGAAAAATAATTAGCTGTTTTCGATCAAGTGCAAATAATGTTGTCGTTGAAATTACTTGACGAAAAAGATAAAGTAGCTATCAAAATTCCTATATAATATATATTTACAGCTGGAACACAGTACAACCAAACATGTGCAAAGAATACATGTTACGGATACGATAATGGTTTTTGTACCCCAGATGGAAAATGTGGTTGTAAACTAGGCGAAATATATGATGAATCGGGTCAAAAAGGATGTTGTGAGTATTGATATACAAGATGTCGTCTCCTCTGACATGCTAATATTGAATAAACCATGTGTAAATGTATTAAAGATTTATTGGTTATATTACATGCATATTTACCACTACATAATTTGTCAATAGCATGAAGACATTGATTTCAAATTAACATTGTATGAAATTGTGACATCAACACAATATAGGTTAATATATACCATATGAAACATTATACTTAACCTGAATATGAATTTAGCGTATGAATAATGTATATAAACGAATGAAAGGCTTCCTTATATAAATGTTAATCATGGGTTTAAATGTGTTTCTAAACTGAACATTAATTCCATCATATTATAGTATGTGATCATAATTTTCTTATTTAAGCTGTTACGCTTCTTTTACGTTTTTAAATTAACAAACTTCTTCAATTCAGTCTTTGAAGATTGGAACACATTACTCAATTAAGTTGGCCATTGATTGCACTATCAATCGTATTCATCAAAGATATTCTCAAGAAAATGTACACTCGTGATGCATTTGGAAAACGCTTTTAGATGTCTCGAAATTACGTGTATAAGTTTTAAATGAACGAAGGCTAGAGAAACAGAGTTTTGATTCATACTGTTTAAGATATATTTACCATCTTAAACGTTTTCTGATCAATTTTACATTGATACATATGTTTTCCGTGTACAGATGGAGTTAATCATTGCGACACATGCCAAACAAAATGTGATGAATCGAAGCACCTGCAGTGCCAAGAAAAGAAATGTGTTTGCAAACATACATTTGTTTATGTTCCGGAGATGAAGACATGTTGTAAATATGAAGCATATTCTATAGTTTCAGTAGAACTATATTGTAATTTTTATAATTGTAACGTTTTTAGTATTTTGTATAATATTTAGACAATCGAACTGCAATCTATACGTATAGACAGAAGATATTAATTGAACTTTGAGCTGCTTATTGACAACATAAGTCATCAGAAATAATAATTTTCTAATAATTTTTTACAATATTTCGAATGTGTCCACATAGCATAAACTGTTGACAACGTTTTGTGAAAGAGATGCGTTATAAAAACTGCATGTGAAAAATTGTTAATTAAAGCACCAGTGATAGATTTTGTATTTACGTTCTAGCTGGTACCCGAATAAATTCGCCGTGTGCATCGACAGACCCGTTGCACAATACATGTTGCTCATATGATGGAGGAGTATGTATTGATACTGGAAATGGAGTTTCAAAATGTGGATGTCCTACTGGGTTTGAGATTAAAAACAACAAATGCTGTAAGTTTGTATACTTGTTATAAACTATCTTTTGTCGATAGCTCCTCAAATCATCGAAATGACAAGTAGCTTCAGGTGGCTTTGTTATTCATAACAAAAACACAGTGTTGATGTATGACTTTGTTTTCATAAAAAACATGTCATATATATGTGTTACCACATTAGCAAATACGTGTTACGGAAACTAATATGAAATTGTACCCGCATGTTATGACAATATGCCCGCCCATATGTCCTAAAAACGACAATAGATTTGCAATGGTTAACACAAGGTCATTACGTTCACATATACTACCGTTCTTAATTTGACAGTAATTACTGTAACAGGATTACTCAAACCAGGATTTCATTAAAAATTGTAATGAGTTTCTTTTATTGAATAAAAATTGTTTTATCTAAAATTGTTATATGTTTCTTGTTGAAATACACAAACATGTACAACCTACATGTTCAAGCACAAACACGTACACACAAACACCTGTGCTGCCCCCCCCCCCCCCCCACACACACACACATACGCACGAATACACAATTGTTGTATTGTACACAGTTTTATTGAAATCTTCCGTAGGCGGTCGTGATATTGGCCAGATATGTTGTGATACTTGCGATGGTGAAAACGTCGAATGCATAAAAGGCACCTGTCAATGTGGAGCAGGTTTTGTTTATCTTGCAGAAAAAAAGAGATGTTGTAAGTTTGATTGATTTTAATGATTTAAGTGTCGTTTATTTCTTTTGAATCATAGAAAAGACGCTCTGGCGTCCAACTTTTTGTCTTCCATTCTAAGTTTCAAAGAAATTTGATTATATGCATTATGACGAAACCACTAACTGCTGACAAATATAAATTCTTTTATAACAGATAATTTATTGCTTAGTCACGAAAGTTTACAGTAAATTAAGCATAGCTTTTATTAATACATGTATTACATTACTTATCAAAATGTAATCGTTGTTATTACAACGCATGTTGATATAAACCTTGAAGCGTTAAAGGTAAAGCAGCTTATAATATATATTTACAGATGGCACACAATACAACCAAACATGTGCAGAAAATACATGTTACGGATACCATAACGGTTATTGTACTTCAGAAGGAAAATGTGGTTGTAAATTAGGCCAAATATATAATGAATCCGGTGAAAAGGGGTGTTGTGAGTATTGATTGATAAACAAAATGCCATCTCTTCTGACATTACAAATACATATTGTTGATGTATGAATTTGTTTTCATGAAAAATATGTCATATATATGTGTTACCACATTAGTAAATACGTGTTACCGAAACGAATATGAAATTGTACCCACAATGTTATGACAATATGCCCGCCCATATGTCATAAAAACGACAATAGATTTGTAATGGTTAACACAAGATCATTACGTTCACATATACTACCGTTCTTAATTCGACAGTAATTACTGTAACATGATTACTCAAACCATGATTTCATTAAAAATTGGAATGAGTTTCTTTTTATTGAATCAAAATTGTTTGATCTAAAATTGTTATATGTTTCTTGTTAAAATACATAAACATGTACAACCTACATGTTCAAGCACAAACACGTACATACAAGCACCTGACCTGCCCACCCCACACACACAAATACACACGCACAGACGCACGCAAACACACACACACACACACACACACACACACACGAATACACAATTGTTGTATTGTACACATGCTATTGAAATCTTCCGTAGGCGGTCGTGATATTGGCCAGATATGCTGTGAGAATTGCGATGGTGAAAACGTCGAATGCATAAGTGGCACCTGTCAATGTGGAGCAGGTTATGTTTATCTTGCGGAAAAAATGAGATGTTGTAAGTTTGATTTATTTTGATAATTTAAGTGTTGTTTATTTCTTTTGAAGTATAGAAAAGACGCTTGGCGTCAAACTATTTGTCTTTCGTTCAGAGTTTCAAAAAAATGTGATTCTATGCATTATGACGAAACCACTAACTGCTGACAAATTTAGATTCTTATATGAAAGATAATTTATTGCTTAGTCACAAAGTTTACAGTAAATTAAGCATAGCTTTTATTAATGTATTCATAAGTTTTGTATGTAACATACATATGTACATACATGTATTTCATTACTTATCAAAATGTAATCGTTGTTATTACAACGCATGTTGATATAAACCTTGAAGCGAGAAATGTAAAGCAGCTTATAATATATATTTACAGCTGGAACACAATACAACCAAACATGTGCAGAAAATACGTGTTACGGATACCATAACGGTTATTGTACTTCAGAAGGAAAATGTGGTTGTAAATTAGGCCAAATATATAATGAATCCGGTGAAAAGGGGTGTTGTGAGTATTGTTTGATGAACAAATTGCCATCTCTTCTGACATGCTTGTGTTGACTAAAGCATGTGCAAATATATGAAAGATGTATCTGACATGTTACATGCATATTACCACTGTATATTTGTCAATAGCATGTAGACATTGTTTATGAATTAAAATTGTTTGTAATTCAGACATCAAAACAATATAGCTTAAAATAAAACATATGAAACATTATACTTAGCTTGAATATGAATTAAGCATATGAATAATGTAAAAATGAATGAAATGCTTCCTAATAATAATGTTATTCATGGGTTTAAATGTGTTTAAAAACTGAACATCGATTCCACCGTATTTTAGTATGTGGTCATAATGTTCTTATATAAATTATGCTACTTTGTTTTAAGCTGTTACGTTTCTTTATGTTTGACAATTTACACATTTTTTTACTTTAATATTTTAAGATTGGGAATACATTAATAAACTAAGTTGGCCATTGATAGCACTATCAAACCTATTCATAAAAGTTATTCTAAAGAAAATGTACACGCATGATGCAGTAAGGAGTTTTTTGAAAAACAGTCGTGTTAAAAAAGACATTTTAACAGATCTGTTTAAGTACTAACTCAAAAAAGAAAGTATACAAGTCTTTGATTTGTTATATTTTCAGGTTCATGAACGAGTAAATTATACAAAAAAACTGACGAGAAGTTCAATATTCAAATATTGTGTTTAGTGAAAACAAACCTTCGTATTAATGATATATTACATAAATTGTAACAATGAATAAAATACATTATTGGTTATTTTAAGGAGATATATATATACAGTTATTTTTTGTTTGTGTAAGAATATTTTATTCATTCACAGATGGAGAAGATTACTGTGATTCATTTCAACAGAAATGTGATGAAGATAAATACCTGCAATGCAAAGGCAATAAATGTGTTTGCAAAGATGAATATGTTCTTGTTTCGGAGATTGACACATGCTGTAAATATAAAGCATATTCTATATTATCAGTAACACTATATTGTAATGTTTATAATGTGACGTCTTAAGTGTTTCATATATATTGTGATTAATCGAACTTCACATCATACATTAGGATAGAATATTTAAATATCGGTTTGCGCTGCCCGTAGAAATACTTTATTGGTGATCGGTCAATATTATGAAATCAGAATATTTATCTTTAATTACAGATGATAAAAAACGAAAAACAATTAGCTGTTTTCGATCAAGTTCAAATAATGTTCTCGTTGAAATTACTTGACGAAAAAATATAAAGTAGCTATCAAAATTCCTATATAATATATATTTACAGCTGGAACACAGTACAACCAAACATGTGCAAAGAATACATGTTACGGATACGATAATGGTTTTTGTACCCCAGATGGAAAATGTGGTTGTAAACTAGGCGAAATATATGATGAATCGGGTCAAAAAGGATGTTGTGAGTATTGATATACAAGATGTCGTCTCCTCTGACATGCTAATGTTGAATAAACCATGTGTAAATGTATTAAATATTTATCGGTTATGTTACATGCATATTTACCATTGCATAATTTGTCAATAGCATGAAGACATTGTTTTCGAATTAACATTTCATGAAATTGAGACATCAACACAATAAAGGTTAATATATACCATATGAAACATTATACTTAGCCTGAATATGAATTTAGCTTATGAATAATGTATATAAACGAATGAAAGGCTTCCTTATATAAATGTTAAACATGGGCTTAAATGTGTTTCTAAGCTGAACATCAATTCCATGGTATTATGGTATGTGATCATAATTTTCTTATTTAAGCTGGTACGCTTCTTTTACGTTTTCAAATTAACTTCTTCAATTCAGTCTTTGAAAATTGAAACACATTACTCAATTAAGTTGGCCATTGATTGCACTATCAATCGTATTCATAAAAGATATTCTCAAGAAAATGTGCACTCGTGATGCATTTGGGAAACGCTTTTAGATGTCTCGAAATTACGTGTATAAGTTTTAGATGAACGAAGGTTAGAGAACAGAGTTTTGATTCATACTGTATAAGATATATTTATCATATTAAACGTTATCTGATACGTTTTACATTGATACATATTTTCCCTTCACAGATGGAGTAAATCATTGCGACACATGTCAAACAAAATGTGATGAATCGAAACACCTGCAATGCCAAGAAAAGAAATGTGTTTGCAAACATACATACGTTTATGTACCGGAGATGAAGACATGTTGTAAATATGAAGCATATTCTATAGTATCAATGAAACTATATTGTAATGTTTATAATGGTAGCGTTTTTAGTATTTTGTATAATATTTAGAAAATCGAACTGCAATCTATACGTATAGACAGAAGATTTTTAATTTAACTTTTAGCTGCTCATTAACAGCATATTAAGTCTTCAGAAATAAAATTTGTCAAATAAAATTCCAAAATATTTCTTGTGAAAGAGATGCGTTATCAAAAAATTGTTTTGAGAAATTATTAATTAAAGCACAACAGATAGATTTTGTATTCATGTTCCAGCTGGTACCCGAATGAATACAACGTGTGCATCAGTAGACCCATTACACAATACATGTTGCTCATATGATGGAGGAGTATGTATTGATACTGGAAATGGTGTTTTAAAATGTGGATGTGCTGCTGGGTTGGTGATTGAAAACAACAAATGCTGTAAGTTTAATGTTATATTTTGTTTGGAGCACCTCAAATCATCGATATGACAAGTAGCTTCAGGTGGCTTTATAATTTATTAGAAATACATATTGTGGATGTATGACTTTGTTTTCATATAAAATATGTCATATAAATGTGTTAACTCATTAGCAAATACGTGGTATCGGAATTGATATGGATTTGTACCAATTATGACAATATGCCCGCTCATATGCCATAAAAAACGATAATAGACCTGAAATTATTTACTCAAATACATTACGTTTACGTATACTACCTTTCTAAATTCGACAGTAGTTTCTGAAATTAGATTATTCGAATCAGGATTTCATGATCTCTTCATTTTAAAAATACTAACATATAAAATCAAACGTACACCTACATGTGCAAGCACTCACACACACACACACACACACACACACACACACACACACACACACACATATATACCACATAAAAACACACCCAAACACACTAACAATTACTGTATTGTACACATTTTCATGAAATCTTCCATAGGCGGCAGTGATATTGGTCAGATATGCTGTGAGACTTGTAATGGTGAAAACGTCGAATGCATAAGAGGCACCTGTCAATGTGAAGCAGGTTATGTTTATCTTGCAGAAAAAAAAAGATGTTGTAAGTTTGATTTATTTTTATAATTTAAGTGTCGTTTATTTCTTTTGAAGTATCGAAAAGACGCTCTGCGTCAAACTATTTGTCTTTCATTCAAAGTTTCAAAATAATGTGATTCTATGCATTATGACAAAACCACTAACTGCTGCCAAATTTAAATTCTTATATAAAAGATAGTTTATTGATCAGTCACAAAAGTTTATAGAATATGTTAAAAAGCATTTTTTGCAGTAAATTAAGCATAGCTTTTATTAATGTATTCATAAGTTGTGTATGTGACGTACATATGTACATACATGTATTACATTACTTATCAAAATGTAATCGTTGTTATTACAACGCATGTTGATATAAAACTTGAATCGAAAATTATATATCGCAAGTATCGTTGTAATATACGTTGAAATTATTTGACGAGAAATGTAAATCAGCTAATCGAATTCCAATATAATATATATTTACAGATGGCACCCAGTACAACCAAACATGTGCAGAGAATACATGTTACGGATACCATAATGGTTATTGTACCTCAGAAGGAAAATGTGGTTGTAAATTAGGCCAAATATATAATGAATCCAGTGAAAAGGGGTGTTGTGAGTATTGTTAGATAAACAAGATTTCGTCTGCTCTGACATGCTTATTTTGCCTAAACCATGTGCAAATGTATCAAAGATTGATCGGTTCATGTTACATGCATATTTACGACTGTATATTTGTCACTATCATGTAGACATCGTTTATGAATTAAAATTGTTTGAAATTCAGACATCAACTTAATATAGCTTAATGTATAACATATGAAACATTATACTTAGCTTGAAAATGAATTAAGCATATGAATAATGTACAAGTGAATGAAAGGCTTCCTTATAATAATGTTAATAATGGGTTTAAATGTGTTTCTATACTGAATATCAATTCCATCGTATTATAGTATCGAAGGCTTGGTGCAAAACTATTGTAACTAGGTTTTTGCAAATTGTTCAGGAGGAGGAAAAAACTGTTTTTTATTTTCTTCTTTAGATATTTTTGCTAATATTTTTCAAAATTCAAATGAAAACTGCATATCTTGCAGTATTAACAAGTGTTATCAATTAAAGCTTTAATATAACTGGATTTATTTGTAAAAGAAAAGTTTGAGTTACAATACTGTTGTGTTGAAAATTCAATAAACTGAGTTGATAGTTTTGCACCAAGTTTTATGAGATAAATAATTTATTTCTAAGTTTAAAAATATTGTAACTCAATATAAAACTGATTAAAATGATGTTGTTATTACTCAAAAACTAATTTTAATTCTATTAAAGCTTAACACAAACATATAAGAAGTATTGGAAATAAAGAAAAACATATACAAAAGTATATTAAGCTGTATTATTTATGTTTTAGTCTATAAATACAATAGTTTTGATAGTTCTCGTGTTAACAATCAATTGTCATTAATACTGTAAAGCATAATATTTCAGTTATGAAAGTATTAAATTATGATAATATAAGTTAATATATATATAATTATATTTCCAAATTCATATTTAGAAATTGATATTGTGTAAATTTATATAGTATGCAGATACTATCTGGACCACAGCATACTTGTAACTAACTGTCATGTTTAATAACCTGGGGTGCAATAGGCAGTTGAGATCAAATTGCATACTACATGATTGTTTTGGTTAAAACCTTATTTTTAGACAAATAAACAAAAAGATACCTGTGTTTTATTAAGTTAAAATTTTGGAAAAGTTATTGTTTAAATTTAAACAAGTGGTAAGTGGATACTGTGCCCCATGGGCCCACTATACCAACATCACTACATGTAACAACTGTACCATCTACATTCGTCATACTAACTCCAGTTCCAACTGCACCTTCAAAACCCATCATACCAAATTAATTAAACACTTTTCAGTCTTCAAACATGTACCAACTCCACCACAATGGTACTGTACCATTTACACCCACCAAACTAACATCATTATACCCACTTTACCCTATACAACCACCATCACAACATCATCACTTCTACACTCTACATCTAGTATACTAGCACCATTTTCAACTACATCCTTAAGGTCTCACTGAACAATTACCTCCCTTACATGACGGTAGCAAGATTATTACGCCCAAGAAATTAGAGCTGTGTTAAGCGGTTGGGTAATTTTTTTTTTAAAAACATTTTCATAATTTCTGCAAAGTTTGGGTGGCCCTGGGAACTGTTTAATGATGCTATAATAGTTTAAAGATGCGTAGTGATACACTGCAACAAATGGGCAGAATTGTCAAAAATGAAGGGGTGCCATCAAACAATCGAAATTGCGAAAAAGCAACCTGGTCAACCCCATGTTTTTTTTCTGCATATTTGGACCAACAGAGGACTATCTATGGGAATAAGGCACTTTTAAAACCATTGGTAATGTATCCAGTGTTCCAGAAGTGCATGTCTCTATATGTAGAACAGTACAAAATTAATTGGTGTGTGAGACGTTAACATCCGCCAAACCAAATCCATAAGACACTGATCCTTTATATGCATTACATGTATCGACTCCGTCACCATACCAACTCAACTATACACAGTGACTGTACCTTCAACATCCACCATACCAATCCCACTACCCGTTGCATCCATTACGTCCGTCATACTGACCTAATTAACTACTGAACCATTATACCCACCAATCCAGTACCATTATCCGCTGTAACATCTACATTCACTCCAATGCTCCCTCTACATTATTCCATTATATAAGTTCTGTTTTCTCTCTACCAACCATTATCTATAATACCAACCAGAACCCCATTACTTACTGTACCTTATACACCCACAATTTTGATTCAATTACACTGTACCTTCTACATCAACTATACCAACAGCACTACCTGTGCCCTAAACATCCACCATACCAACTTTATTACTCACAATCCATATTACCGGTATATCAACATCAATACCCACTTTACCCATTGCGTTCACCATACCAATATCACAACCGTCAGTTTCATGGACATTATATCCAACATACCATCTCAACTCTTCACTGTTCCTTCTTCATCCTCTATAATTCTTTACTTATTTCACTCCTCACTACCCCCATATTATCAACATCACTACCCGGTGCAACCATTATATTCATTATACCAACACCACTACTCAATATCCACTCTGCACCCACCATACCATTATAACTACTCACTGTACTTACTACATCCATTATACCATATCAACCATCTTAATCACTCGTTGTTCCCTTTACACCCATAATACCAACTATACTACCAGCTTAACCTTATACAACCTCCATACCAACTACACTACCAGCTGTACTTTCTTCATCCACCATACCAACTTTGCTACCAGTCTACCCTCTATACTCACCATACTAACTATACTACCAGCTGTATCCTCTACACCCACCATTCCAACTATATTACCAGCTGTACTGTTTATGCCCACGATATCATCTACACAACCAGATGTACCCTCTTCATCCACAATACAAACTACACTACCCGCTGTACCCTCAACACCCATCATACAAACTATACTACTAGCTGTACTGTTTATGCCTATGATATCATCTACACAACCAGATGTATCCTCTTCACCCGCAATACCAACTACATTACCAGTTGTACCATCTACACCCACTGTAAAAACTTTGCTACCAGCCATACCCTCTACATCCACCATAGCAACTACGCTACCAGTCAAACACTCTACACCCACTATACCAACAACAATACAAGCTGTACCCTCTACATCCATAATATCAACCACGTTACCAGTCATATACTCTACACTCACTATACCAACAACACTACCTGCTGTACCCTCAACACCCACAGTACCAAATACATTACCAGTTGTACCATCTACACTCACAACGCCAACAACGCTACAAGTCTATACACCTATTATACCAACAACACTACCAGTTCTACCCTCTACACCCACCATATCAACTATACTACCAGCTGTATTATATATACAACTACGATACCATCTACACTAACAGCTGTACTCTCTTTACCTACCATACCAACTACACTACCAGCTGTGCCGTCAACAGCCACCATACCAACTATGCTTCCAGTTGTTCCATCCACACCCGCTATACAATCTATGCATCTCACCGTACCAACTACACTGACAGCTGTACCCGCTTCATCCGCAATAGCAACTGCACTACCTGTTGTACCTTCTACACTTACAACACCAACAACGCTACCAGCTGTACCCTCTACACCTAACATACCAACTATACTACCTATTGTAACCTCTACACCCTATATACCAACAACGCTACCAGCTGTACCCTCTACACATTCCATATCGACTACACTACCATCTGTACTGTCTACACCCATGATACCATCTACACTACCAGCTGTACTCACTTCACCTACCATATCAACTGAACTACCAGCTGTACCCTTAACACCTATAATACCAACTACATTACCAGCTGTACCCTCAAAACCCAACATACCAACTATGCTACCAGTTGTACCATCCACACCCACCATACCAATTATGTTACCTGTCATACCCTATTCACCCACCATACCAACTACACTACCAGCTGTACCCTCTACACCCATCATACCAACTACGCTACCAGCTGTACCTTCTACTCCCACTATACCAACTATGCTACTAGCCACACCCTATACACCCACTATACCAACTATGTTACCTGTCATACCCTCTTCACCTACTATACCAACTACACTACCAGCTGTACCCTTAACAACTATGCTATCTGGGTTATCCCTCAACACCCACCATACTATGCTACCAGTTGTACCCTCTACACCCCTTATACCCCCTATACTACCAGCTGTACCTTCTGCACCCACAATACCAACTACAGTACCAGCTGTACCCTCTACATCCATCATACGATCTACAGCACCCTGGTGTTCCCTCCTGAACCATCATTCGAACTACACTACCAGCAGCTGCTGTACCCTCTAGATCCACTTCACCATGTCAACTATCCGCTGTACACTCTGTATCAACCATACCCCATACCAACCCACTACCCACATTGTGGGTAACAGCCATTTTGAAATAATTAAATACTGTCGACTTCAAATACTGATATATTAAAAAGAATAATACTGAGTGTACCAGGTCATATCTCTTTCTGGAAGTATTCAAAAGGGATATATTGGTTTAGTAAAGTTATAACTGGTATAAATTGTGTTCAGTAATATTGTGAGATTTTTTTATGAAAACAAAATGCACACCAAAAATTTCACTGCAAATTTTAATAATCAGATTTTTTAACAAAATATCAACAAATGGTTCTTTTATAGCACAATAACTATATTAATCATCCATTTTATTGTCACTAATGTCCAAATCAATCAAACATTTAACATACTCATCTGACTAAAATAACTTTTTTTATCAAATCAAAATGTTTTTAAAAATTTAGTAAAAAAAAAAAAAAAAAGGCGCTTTACCTGTATTTCTTCATAATCTGAAAGATTTTCCTGAACTATCATTTGAAACTTGTAGTATTGCAATATTCTTGGACAAAATAAAAGTGTGGTTATACATGATAACTGGGTTTAATCAAATTTAAATTCAAGTTACAATAGTTTTGCACCGATATCAATAAAGGTTTCCAAGATATTGTTTGGTGCAAAACTGTTTTGCGCTAAAGAATTAGTGTATTTGAGATACAATAGTTTCACCAAAAGTGAATATCTTCAAAATTATTTATAATATCAGGACAAACTTTTAACACAAGATGCACATTGTAAAACTACAGTTATTTATGCAAAAATTTTTTTTGGAAATTGGAGATTTTTGGAAAAAACAGAGTTACAATAGTTTTGCACTGAGCCCTCGGTATCTGGTCATAATGTTCTTATATACATAATGCATATTTTGTTTTAAGCTGTTGAGCTTCTTTTACGTTTGACAATTTACATAAGTTTTAACTTTAATATTTAAAGATTGGGAATACATTAATAAATTAAATTGGCCATTGATAGCACTATCAATTGTATTCATCAAAGTTATTCTCAAGAAAACGACACGCACGATGCATTAGGGCAGCGCTTTGAAATACAATTGTGATAAAAGGCATTTTAACAGCACTATATATGTACCAACTAAAAAAGTTTTTGATTTGTAATATTTTCAGGTTCATGAGCGTGTAAATTATAAAAACAGTCGAGAAGTTCAAAGTTCAAGCAATGTGTTACCTGATAACAAGCCTTCGTATTAATGATATATTACATGAATTGTAACTATGAATAAAATACATTATTGGTATTTTTAAGGAGATATATTATAAACAGTTCTTTTTAGTTTGCGTAAGAATATTTTATTCATTCGCAGATGGAGAAGATTACTGTGATCCATGTCAACAAAAATGTGATGAAGAGAAATACCTGCAATGCAAAGGCGATAAATGTGTTTGCAAAGATGAATATGTTCTTGTTTCGGAGATTGACACATGCTGTAAATATAAAGCATATTCTATATTGTCAGTAACAATTTATTGAAACGTTTGCAATGTGACGTCTTAAGTGTTTCATATATATTGTGATTAATCGAACTTCACATCATACATTCGGACAGAATATTTTAATATCGGTTTGCACTGACCGTAGAAATACTTTATTGGTGATCGGTCAACATTATGAAATCAGAATATTTATCTTTAATTACAGATGATACAAAACGAAAAACAATAAGCTGTTTTCGATCAAGTTCAAATAATGTTTTCGTTGAAATTACTTGACGAGAAAGATAAAATAGCTATCAAAATTCCTATATAATATATATTTACAGCTGGAACACAGTACAACCAAACATGTGCAAAGAATACATGTTACGGATACGATAATGGTTTTTGTACCCCAGATGGGAAATGTGGTTGTAAATTAGGCGAAATATATGATGAATCCGGTAAAAAAGGATGTTGTGAGTATTGTTCGATAAACAAGATGTCGTCTCCTCTGACATGCTAATGTTGAATAAACCATGTGTAAATGTATCAAAGATTTATCTGCTTTGTTACATGCATATTTACCACTGTATAATTTGTCAATAGCATGAAAACATTGTTTTCGAATTAAAATTGTATGACATTCAGACATCAACACAATATACCATATGAAACATTAAACTTAGCCTGAATATGAAATAAGCCTATCAATAATGTTTATACGCGAATGAAATGCTTCCTTATATTAATGTTATTCAGTGGTTTAAATGTGTTTATATACTGAACATCAATTCCATCATATTATAGTAAGTGATTATAATTTTCTTATGCACATTATGCATATCTTGTTTTAAGCTGTTACGCTTCTTTTACGCTTTCAAATTAACAAAGTTCTTCTCTTCAGTCTTTGAAGATTGGAATACATTACTCATTTAAGTTGTCATTGATTGCACTATCAATCGTATTCATAAAAGATATTATCAAGAAATGTGCACATGTGATGCATTTGGGAACTCTTTTGGTGTCTCGAAATTACGTGCATAAGTTTTAGATGAACGAAGGTTAGAGAAACAGAGTTTGGATTCATACTGTTTAAAATGTATTTACCATCTTAAACGTTATCTGTTAAGTGTTACATTGATACATGTTTTCCCTTCACAGATGGAGTTAATCATTGCGACACATGTCAAACAAAATGTGATGAATCGAAACACCTGCAATGCCAAGAAAAGAAATGTGTTTGCAAACATACATACGTTTATGTTCCAGAGATGAAGACATGTTGTAAATATGAAGCATATTCTAAAGTATTAGTGAAACTATATTGTAATGTATATAATGGTAGCGTTTTTAGTATTTTGTATAATATTTAGACAATCGAACTGCAATATATACGTATAGACAGAATATTTCATTTGAACATTTAGCTGCTCATTAACAACATAAGTCATCAGAAATAAATTTTGTCTAATATAATTTGATAATATTTCGAATATGTCATTATGGCGTAAACTGTTGACAACGTTTATTGCGAAAGAGATGCGTTATAAAAACTGCATTTGAGATGTTATTAAGTAAAGCACAACTGCTAGATTATGTATTTATGTTCTAGCTGGTACCCGAATGAATACAACGTGTGCATCTATAGACCCATTACACAATACATGTTGCTCATATGATGGAGGAGTATGTATTGATACTGGAAATGGAGTTTTAAAATGTGGATGTCCTGCTGGGTTTGAGATTAAAAACAACAAATGCTGTAAGTTTGTATACTTTTAATTATAAACTATATTTTGTCGATAGCTCCTCAAATCATCGATATGACAAGTAGCTTCAGGTGACTTTGTAATTCATTACAAATACATAATGTTCTTGTTTGACTTCGTTTTCATATAAAAATACGTCATATATATGTGTTAACACATTAGCAAATACGTGTTACCGAAATTGATATGAAATTGTACCAATTATGACAATATTCCCGCCCATTTGCCACAAAAAAACGATAATAAACCTGGAATGATTTACTCAAATACATTACGTTTACATATACTACCGTTCTAAATTCGACAGTAATTACCGAAATTAGATTTCTCAAATCAGGATTTCATGATCTCTTCATTGTTAAAATATTAACATATAAAAACAAACCTGCACCTACATGTGCAAGCACAAACACACACACACACACACACACACACACACACACATATATATATATATATACCACATAAAAACACACCCAAACACACTAACAATTACTGTATTGTACACATTTTCATGAAATCTTCCATAGGCGGCAGTGATATTGGCCAGATATGTTGTGAGACTTGTAATGGTGAAAACGTCGAATGCATAAGAGGCACCTGTCAATGTGAAGCAGGTTATGTTTATCTTGCAGAAAAAAAAAGATGTTGTAAGTTTGATTTATTTTTATAATTTAAGTGTCGTTTATTTCTTTTGAAGTATAGAAAAGATGCTCTGCGTCAAACTATTTGTCTTTCATTCAAAGTTTCAAAATAATGTGATTCTATGCATTATGACGAAACCACTAACTGCTGCCCAATTTAAATTCTTATATAAAAGATAGTTTATTGATCAGTCCCAAAATTTTATTGAATATGTTAAATAGCATTTTTTGCAGTAAATTAAGCATAGCTTTTATTAATGTATTCATAAGTTGTGTATGTTACGTACATATATTAATAAATATATTACATTACTTATCAAAATGCAATCGTTGTTTTTACAACGCATGTTGATATAAACCTTGAATCGAAAATTATATATCGCAAGTATCGTTGTAATATACGTTGAAATTATTTGACGAGAAATGTAAATCAGCTAATCGAATTCCAATATAATATATATTTACAGATGGCACCCAGTACAACCAAACATGTGCAGAGAATACATGTTACGGATATCATAATGGTTATTGTACCTCAGAAGGAAAATGTGGTTGTAAATTAGGCCAAATATATAATGAATCCGGTGAAAAGGGGTGTTGTGAGTATTGTTAGATAAACAAGATGTCGTCTGCTCTGACATGCTGATGTTGACTAAACCATGTGCAAATGTATCAAAGATTGATCAGTTTATGTTACATGCATATTTACGACTGTATATTTGTCACTATCATGTAGACATCGTTTATGTATTAAAATTGTTTGAAATTCAGACATCAACTTAATATAGCTTAATGTATAACATATGAAACATTATACTTAGCTTGAAAATGAATTAAGCATATGAATAATGTATAAGTAAATGAAAGACTTCCTTATAATAATGTTTATCATGGGTTTAATTGTTTTTCTATACTGAACATCAATTCCATTGTATTATAGTATGTGGTCATAATGTTATCATATACATTATGCATATCTTGTTTTAAGCTGTTACGTTTCTTTTACGTCTTGCAATTTACACACTTTTTAACTTTAATATTTTAAGATTGGGAATACATTAATAAATTAAGTTGGCGATTAATAGCACTATCAATCGTATTCATAAAAGTTATTCTCAAGAAAATGTGCACGCATGGTGCATTAGGAAGTGCTTTGAAATGCATTCGTGTTAAAAGGTCTTTTTAACAGCACTGTATATGTAGTAACTCAAAAAGGAAACTATACAAATCCTTGATTTGTAATATTTTCAGGTTCATGAGCGTGTAAATTATAAAAACTGTCGAGAATTTCAATATTCAAAGAATATATTTAGTGATAATCAATCTTCATATTAATGATATATTACATGAATTGTAACTATGAATAAAATACATTATTGGTATTTTAAATGAGATATATTATATACAGTTCTGTTTAGTTTGCGTAAGAATATTTTATTCATTCGCAGATGGAGAAGAATACTGTGATCCATGCCAACAGAAATGTGATGAAGAGAAATACCTGCAATGCAAAGGCGATAAATGTGTTTGCAAAGATGAATATGTTCTTGTTTCGGAGATTGACACATGCTGTAAATATATAGCATATTCTGTATTATCAGTAACACTATATTGTACTGTTTGTAATGTGACGTCTTAAGTGTTCCATATATATTGTGATTAATCGAACTTCACATCATACATTCGGACAGAATATTTAAAAATCGGTTTGCGCTGCCCGTAAAAATACTATATTGGTGATCGGTCAACATAATTAAATCAGAATATTTATCTTTAATTACAGATGATACAAAACGAAAAACAATAAGCTGTTTTCGATCAAGTTCAAATAATGTTTTCGTTGAAATTACTTGACGAGAAAGATAAAATAGCTATCAAAATTCCTATATAATATATATTTACAGCTGGAACACAGTACAACCAAACATGTGCAAAGAATACATGTTACGGATACGATAATGGTTTTTGTACCCCAGATGGAAAATGTGGTTGTAAATTAGGCGAAATATATGATGAATCCGGTAAAAAAGGATGTTGTGAGTATTGTTCGATAAACAAGATGTCGTCTCCTCTGACATGCTAATGTTGAATAAACCATGTGTAAATGTATCAAAGATTTATCTGCTATGTTACATGCATATTTACCACTGTATAATTTGTCAATAGCATGAAGACATTGTTTTCGAATTAAAATTGTATGACATTCAGACATCAACACAATATACCATATGAAACATTATACTTAGCCTGAATATGAAATAAGCCTATAAATAATGTTGATAAGCAAATGAAATTCTTCCTTATATAAACGTTAATCATGGGTTTAAATGTGTTTATATACTGAACATCAATTCCATCGTATTATAGTATGTGATTATAATTTTCTTATGTACATTATGCATATCTTGTTTTTAGCTGTTACGCTTCTTTTACGCTTTCAAATTAACAAACTTCTTCTCTTCAGTCATTGAAGATTGGAATACATTACTCAATTAAGTTGGTCATTGATTGCACTATCAATCGTATTCATAAAAGATATTCTCAAGAAATGTGCACATGTGATGCATTTGGGAACTCTTTTTGATGTCTCAAAATTACGTGCATACGTTTTAGAAGAACGAAGGTTAGAGAAACAGAGTTTGGATTCATACTGTTTAAAATATATTTACCACCTTAAACGTTATCTGTTAAGTTTTACATTGATACATGTTTTCCCTTCACAGATGGAGTTAATCATTGCGACACATGTCAAACAAAATGTGATGAATCGAAACACCTGCAATGCCAAGAAAAGAAATGTGTTTGCAAACATACATACGTTTATGTTCCAGAGATGGAGACATGTTGTAAATATGAAGCATATTCTATATTATCAGTGAAACTATATTGTAATGTATATAATGGTAGCGTTTTTAGTATTTTGTATAATATTTAGACAATCGAACTGCAATATAAACGTATAGACAGAAGATTTTATTTGAACATTTAGCTGCTCATTAACAACATAAGTCATCAGAAATAAATTTTGTCTAATATAATTTGATAATATTTCGAATATGTCATTATGGCGTAAACTGTTGACAACGTTTATTGCGAAAGAGATGCGTTATAAAAACTGCATTTGAGAAGTTATTAAGTAAAGCACAACTGCTAGATTATGTATTTACGTTCTAGCTGGTACCCGAATGAATACAACGTGTGCATCTCTAGACCCATTACACAATACATGTTGCTCATATGATGGAGGAGTATGTATTGATACTGGAAATGGAGTTTTAAAATGTGGATGTCCTGCTGGGTTTGAGATTAAAAACAACAAATGCTGTAAGTTTGTATACTTTTAATAAACTATATTTTGTTGAAAGCTCCTCAAATCATCGAAATGACAAGTAGCTTCAGTTGGCTTTGTAATTCATTACAAATACATAATGTTATTGTTTGACTTCGTTTTCATATAAAAATACGTCATATATATGTGTTAACACATTAGCAAATACGTGTTACCGAAATTGATATGAAATTGTACCAATTATGACAATATTCGCGCCCATTTGCCACAAAAAAACGATAATAAACCTGGAATGATTTACTCAAATACATTACGTTTACATATACTACCGTTCTAAATTTGACAGTAATTACTGAAATGAGATTTCTCAAATCAGGATTTCATGATCTCTTCATTCTTAATATAGTAACATATAAAAACTAACCTACACCTACATGTGCAAGCAAAAACACACACACACACACACACACACACACACACACACACACATATATACCACATAAAAACACACCCAAACACACTAACAATTACTATATGTACACATTTTCATGAAATCGTCTATAGGCGGCAGTGATATTGGTCAGATATGTTGTGAGACTTGTAATGGTGAAAACGTCGAATGCATAAGAGGCACCTGTCAATGTGGAGCAGATTATGTTTATCTTGCGGATAAAAAGAGATGTTGTAAGTTTTATTTAATTTTAAAATTCAAATGTCATTTATTTCTTTTGAAATATAGAAAAGATGCTCTGGCGTCCAACTATTTGTCTTTCATTCAAAGTTTTGAACAAAAAGTGATTCCATGAGCATTATGACGAATCTCTAACTGCTAACAAATGTAAATTGTAATATCAAAGATAATTTATTGATCAGTCACAAAAGTTTATGGAATATGTTAAATAGCATTGTTTGTAGTAAATTTGGCATAGCTTTTATTAATGTTTTTATTAGTTGTGTATGAAACGTACATATGTGCATACATGTATTACATTACTAATCAAATGTATGCGTTGTTATTAAAAGGCATGTTGATATAAACCTTAAATCGAAAATTATATATCGCAAGTTTCGTTGTAATATACGTTGAAATTATTTTACAAGAAAGGTAAAGTAGCTATTAGAATTCAAATTTAATATATATTTACAGATGGCACACAGTACAACCAAACATGTGCAGAGAATACATGTTACGGATACCATAATGGTTATTGTACCTCAGAAGGAAAATGTGGTTGTAAATTAGGCCAAATATATAATGAATCCGGTGAAAAAGGGTGTTGTGAGTAGTATTCGATAAACAAGATGTCGTCTCCTCTGACATGCTGATGTTGACTAAACCATGTGCAAATGTATCAAAGATTGATCGGTTTATGTTACATGCATATTTACAAATGTATATGTGTCACTAACATGTAGACATCGTTTATGAATTAAAATTATTTGAAATTCTGACATCAACTTAATATATCTTAATATATAACATATGAAACATTATACTTAGCTTGAATATGAGTTAAGCATATGAATAATGTACAAGTGAATGAAAAGCTTCCTTATAATAATGTTATTCATGGGTTTAAATGTGTTTCTATACTGAATATCAATTCCATCGTATTATAGTATTTGGTCATAATGTTCTTATATACATTATGCATGTCTTGTTTTAGGCTGTTACGTTTCTTTTACGTTTGACACTTTACTGAATTTTTAACTTTAATATTTTAAGATTGGGAATACATTAATAAATTAAGTTGGCGATTGATAGCACTATCAATCGTATTCATAAAAGTTATTCTCAAGAAAATGTGCACGCATGATGCATTAGGGAGTGCTTTGAAATGCAGTCGTGTTAAAAGGTCATTTTAGAAGCACTGTATATGTACTAACTCAAAAAGGAAACTATACAAGTCTTTGATTTGTAATATTTTCAGGTTCATGAGCGTGTAAATTATAAAAACTGTCGAGAAGTTCAATATTCAAACAATATATTTACTGATAATCAATCTTCGTACTAATGATATATTACATGAATTGTAACTATGAATAAAATACATTATTGGTATTTTAAATGAGATATATTATATACAGTTCTGTTTAGTTTGCGTAAGAATATTGTATTCATTCGCAGATGGAGAAGAATACTGTGATCCATGTCAACAGAAATGTGATGAAGAGAAATACCTGCAATGCAAAGGCGATAAATGTGTTTGCAAAGATGAATATGTTCTTGTTTCGGAGATTGACACATGCTGTAAATATATAACATATTCTGTATTTTAATTTATCAGTAACACTATATTGTAATGTTTGTAATGTGACGTCTTAAGTGTTTCATATATATTGTGATTAATCGAACTTCACATCATACATTCGGACAGAATATTTAAAAATCGGTTTGTGCTGCCCGTAGAAATACTTTATTGGTAATCGGTCAACAATATGAAATCAGAATATTTATCTTTAATTACAGATGATACAAAACGAAAAACAATTAGCTGTTTTCGATCAAGTTCAAATAATGTTGTCGTTGAAATTACTTGACGAGTAAGATAAAATAGCTATCAAAATTCCTATATAATTTATATTTACAGCTGGAACACAGTACAACCAAACATGTGCAAAGAATACATGTTACGGATACGATAATGGTTTTTGTACCCCAGATGGAAAATGTGGTTGTAAATTAGGCGAAATATATGATGAATCGGGTAAAAAAGGATGTTGTGAGTATTGATACACAAAATGTCGTCTCCTCTGACATGCTAATGTTGAATAAACCATGTGTAAATGTATCAAAGATTTATCTGCTATGTTACATGCATATTTACCACTGTATTTTTTGCCAATAGCATGAAGACATTGTTTTCGAATTAAAATTGTATGACATTCAGACATCAACACAATATACCATATGAAACATTAAACTTAGCCTGAATATGAAATAAGCCTATGAATAATGTTGATAAGCAAATGAAATGCTTCCTTATATTAATGTAAATCAGTGGTTAAAATGTGTTTATATACTGAACATCAATTCCATCGTATTATAGTAAGTGATTATAATTTTCTTATGTACATTATGCATATCTTGTTTTAAGCTGTTACGCTTCTTTTACGCTTTCAAATTAACAAACTTCTTCTCTTCAGTCTTTGAAGATTGGAATACATTACTCAATTAAGTTGGTCATTGATTGCATTATCAATCGTATTCATAAAAGATATTCTCAAGAAATGTGCACACGTGATGCATTTGGGAACTCTTTTTGATGTCTCGAAATTACGTACATAAGTTTTAGATGAACGAAGGATAGAGAAATAGAGTTTGGATTCATACTGTTTAAAATATAATTACCATCTTAAACGTTATCTGTTAAGTTTTACAATTTGATACATGTTTTCCCTTCACAGATGGAGTTAATCATTGCGACACATGTCAAACAAAATGTGATGAATCGAAACACCTGCAATGCCAAGAAAAGAAATGTGTTTGCAAACATACATACGTTTATGTTCCAGAGATGAAGACATGTTGTAAATATGAAGCATATTCTATAGTATCAGTGAAACTATATTGTAATGTATATAATGGTAGCGTTTTTAGTATTTTGTATAATATTTAGACAATCGAACTGCAATATATACGTTTAGACAGAAGATTTTATTTAAACATTTAGCTGCTCATTAACAACATAAGTCATCAGAAATAAATTTTGTCTAATATAATTTGATAATATTTCGAATATGTCATTATGGCGTAAACTGTTGACAACGTTTATTGTGAAAGAGATGCGTTATAAAAACTGCATTTGAGAAGTTATTAAGTAAAGCACAACTGCTAGATTATGTATTTACGTTCTAGCTGGTACCCGAATGAATGCAACGTGTGCATCTACAGACCCATTACACAATACATGTTGCTCATATGATGGAGGAGTATGTATTGATACTGGAAATGGAGTTTTAAAATGTGGATGTCCTGCTGGGTTTGAGATTAAAAACAACAAATGCTGTAAGTTTGTATACTTTTAATAAACTATATTTTGTCGATAGCTCCTCAAATCATCGATGAGACAAGTAGCTTCAGGTGGCTTTGTAATTCATTACAAATACATAATGTTCTTGTTTGACTTCGTCTTCATATAAAAATACGTGATATATATGTGTTAACACATTAGCAAATACGTGTTACCGAAATTGATATGAAATTGTACCAATTATGACAATATTCCCGCCCATTTGCCACAAAAAACGATAATAAACCTGGAATGATTTACTCAAATACATTACGTTTACATATACTACCGTTCTAAATTCGACAGTAATTACCGAAATTAGATTTCTCAAATCAGGATTTCATGATCTCTTCATTGTTAAAATATTAACATATAAAAACAAACCTACACCTACATGTGCAAGCACAAACACACACACACACACACACACACACACACACACACATATATATATATAAACCACATAAAAACACACCCAAACACACTAACAATTACTGTATTGTACACATTTTCATGAAATCTTCCATAGGCGGCAGTGATATTGGCCAGATATGTTGTGAGACTTGTAATGGTGAAAACGTCGAATGCATAAGAGGCACCTGTCAATGTGAAGCAGGTTATGTTTATCTTGCAGAAAAAAAAAGATGTTGTAAGTTTGATTTATTTTTATAATTTAAATGTCGTTTATTTCTTTTGAAGTATAGAAAAGACGCTCTGCGTCAAACTATTTGTCTTTCATTCAAAGTTTTAAAATAATGTGATTCTATGCATTATGACGAAACCACTAACTGCTGCCCAATTTAAATTCTTATATAAAAGATAGTTTATTGATCAGTCACAAAAGTTTATTGAATATGTTAAATAGCATTTTTTGCAGTAAATTAAGCATAGCTTTTATTAATGTATTCATAAGTTGTGTATGTTACGTACATATATTAATAAATATATTACATTACTTATCAAAATGCAATCGTTGTTTTTACAATGCATGTTGATATGAACCTTGAATCGAAAATTATATATCGCAAGTATCGTTGTAATATACGTTGAAATTATTTGACGAGAAATGTAAATCAGCTAATCGAATTCCAATATAATATATATTTACAGATGGCACCCAGTACAACCACACATGTGCAGAGAATACATGTTACGGATATCATAATGGTTATTGTACCTCAGAAGGAAAATGTGGTTGTAAATTAGGCCAAATATATAATGAATCCGGTGAAAAGGGGTGTTGTGAGTATTGTTAGATAAACAAGATGTCGTCTGCTCTGACATGCTTATTTTGACTAAACCATGTGTAAATGTATCAAAGATTGACCGGTTTATGTTACATGCATATTTACGACTGCATATTTGTCACTATCATGTAGACATCGTTTATGTATTAAAATTGTTTGAAATTCAGACATCAACTTAATATAGCTTAATGTATAACATATGAAACATTATACTTAGCTTGAAAATGAATTAAGCATATGAATAATGTATAAGTGAATGAAAGACTTCCTTATAATAATGTTTATCATGAGTTTAATTGGTTTTCTATACTGAACATCAATTCCATTGTATTATAGTATGTGGTCATAATGTTATCATATACATTATGCATATCTTGTTTTAAGCTGTTACGTTTCTTTTACGTCTGGCAATTAACACACTTTTTAACTTTAATATTTTAAGATTGGGAATACATTAATAAATTAAGTTGGCGATTAATAGCACTATCAATCGTATTCATAAAAGTTATTCTCAAGAAAATGTGCATGCATAGTGCATTAGGAAGTGCTTTGAAATGCATTCGTGTTAAAAGGTCTTTTTAACAGCACTGTATATGTAGTAACTCAAAAAGGAAACTATACAAATCCTTGATTTGTAATATTTTCAGGTTCATGAGCGTGTAAATTATAAAAACTGTCGAGAATTTCAATATTCAAAGAATATATTTAGTGATAATCAATCTTCATATTAATGATATATTACATGAATTGTAACTATGAATAAAATACATTATTGGAATTTTTAAGGAGATATATTATATACAGTTCTGTTTAGTTTGCGTAAGAATATTTTATTCATTCGCAGATGGAGAAGAATACTGTGATCCATGTCAACAGAAATGTGATGAAGAGAAATACCTGCAATGCAAAGGCGATCAATGTGTTTGCAAAGATGAATATGTTCTTGTTTCGGAGATTGACACATGCTGTAAATATATAGCATATTCTGTATTATCAGTAACACTATATTGTACTGTTTGTAATGTGACGTCTTAAGTGTTTCATATATATTGTGATTAATCGAACTTCACATCATACATTCGGACAGAATATTTAAAAATCGGTTTGCGCTGCCCGTAAAAATATTATATTGGTGATCGGTCAACATAATTAAATCAGAATATTTATCTTTAATTACAGATGATACAAAACGAAAAACAATCAGCTGTTTTCGATCAAGTTCAAATAATGTTGTCATTGAAAGTACTTGACGAGAAAGATAAAATAGCTATTAAAATTCCTATATAATATATATTTACAGCTGGAACACAGTACAACCAAACATGTGCAAAGAATACATGTTACGGATACGATAATGGTTTTTGTACCCCAGATGGAAAATGTGGTTGTAAATTAGGCGAAATATATGATGAATCCGGTAAAAAAGGATGTTGTGAGTATTGTTCGATAAACAAGATGTCGTCTCCTCTCACATGCTAATGTTGAATAAACCATGTGTAAATGTATCAAAGATTTATCTGCTATGTTACATGCATATTTACCACTGTATAATTTGTCAATAGCATGAAGACATTGTTTTCGAATTAAAATTGTATGACATTCAGACATCAACACAATATACCATATGAAACATTATACTTAGCCTGAATATGAAATAAGCCTATAAATAATGTTGATAAGCAAATGAAATTCTTCCTTATATAAACGTTAATCATGGGTTTAAATGTGTTTATATACTGAACATCAATTCCATCATATTATAGTATGTGATTATAATTTTCTTATGTACATTATGCATATCTTGTTTTTAGCTGTTACGCTTCTTTTACGCTTTCAAATTAACAAACTTCTTCTCTTCAGTCATTGAAGATTGGAATACATTACTCAATTAAGTTGGTCATTGATTGCACTATCAATCGTATTCATAAAAGATATTCTCAAGAAATGTGCACATGTGATGCATTTGGGAACTCTTTTTGATGTCTCGAAATTACGTGCATAAGTTTTAGATGAACGAAGGTTAGAGAAACAGAGTTTGGATTCATACTGTTTAAAATATATTTACCATCTTAAACGTTATCTGTTAAGTTTTACATTGATACATGTTTTCCCTTCATAGATGGAGTTAATCATTGCGACACATGTCAAACAAAATGTGATGAATCGAAACACCTGCAATGCCAAGAAAAGAAATGTGTTTGCAAACATACATACGTTTATGTTCCAGAGATGGAGACATGTTGTAAATATGAAGCATATTCTATAGTATCAGTGAAACTATATTGTAATGTATATAATGGTAGCGTTTTTAGTATTTTGTATAATATTTAGACAATCGAACTGCAATATATACGTATAGACAGAAGATTTTATTTGAACATTTAGCTGCTCATTAACAACATAAGTCATCAGAAATAAATTTTGTCTAATATAATTTGATAATATTTCGAATATGTCATTATGGCGTAAACTGTTGACAACGTTTATTGCGAAAGAGATGCGTTATAAAAACTGCATTTGAGAAGTTATTAAGTAAAGCACAACTGCTAGATTATGTATTTACGTTCTAGCTGGTACCCGAATGAATACAACGTGTGCATCTCTAGACCCATTACACAATACATGTTGCTCATATGATGGAGGAGTATGTATTGATACTGGAAATGGAGTTTTAAAATGTGGATGTCCTGCTGGGTTTGAGATTAAAAACAACAAATGCTGTAAGTTTGTATACTTTTAATAAACTATATTTTGTTGAAAGCTCCTCAAATCATCGGTATGACAAGTAGCTTCAGGTGGCTTTGTAATTCATTACAAATACATAATGTTCTTGTTTGACTTCGTTTTCATATAAAAATACATCATATATATATGTGTTAACACATTAGCAAATACGTGTTACCGAAATTGATATGAAATTGTACCAATTATGACAATATTCGCGCCCATTTGCCACAAAAAAACGATAATAAACCTGGAATGATTTACTCAAATACATTACGTTTACATATACTACCGTTCTAAATTTGACAGTAATTACTGAAATGAGATTTCTCAAATCAGGATTTCATGATCTCTTCATTCTTAATATAGTAACATATAAAAACTAACCTACACCTACATGTGCAAGCACAAACACAAACACAAACACACACACAAACACACACACACACACACACACACACACACACACATATATACCACATAAAAACACACCCAAACACGCTAACAATTACTATATGTACACATTTTCATGAAATCGTCTATAGGCGGCAGTGATATTGGTCAGATATGTTGTGAGACTTGTAATGGTGAAAACGTCGAATGCATAAGAGGCACCTGTCAATGTGGAGAAGATTATGTTTATCTTGCGGATAAAAAGAGATGTTGTAAGTTTGATTTAATTTTAAAATTCAAATGTCATTTATTTCTTTTGAAATATAGAAAAGATGCTCTGGCGTCCAACTATTTGTCTTTCATTCAAAGTTTTGAACAAAAAATAATTCCATGAACATTATGACGAATCTCTAACTGCTAACAAATGTAAATTGTAATATCAAAGATAATTTATTTATCAGTCACAAAAGTTTATGGAATATGTTAAATAGCATTGTTTGTAGTAAATTTGGCATAGCTTTTATTAATGTTTTTATTAGTTGTGTATGAAACGTACATATGTGCATACATGTATTACATTACTAATCAAATGTATGCGTTGTTATTAAAAGGCATGTTGATATAAACCTTAAATCGAAAATTATATATCGCAAGTTTCGTTGTAATATACGTTGAAATTATTTTACAAGAAAGGTAAAGTAGCTATTAGAATTCAAATATAATATATATTTACAGATGGCACACAATACAACCAAACATGTGCAGAGAATACATGTTACGGATACCATAATGGTTATTGTACCTCAGAAGGAAAATGTGGTTGTAAATTAGGCCAAATATATAATGAATCCGGTGAAAAAGGGTGTTGTGAGTAGTATTCGATAAACAAGATGTCGTCTCCTCTGACATGCTGATGTTGACTAAACCATGTGCAAATGTATCAAAGATTGATCAATTTATGTTACATGCATATTTACAATTGTATATGTGTCACTAACATGTAGACATCGTTTATGAATTAAAATTATTTGAAATTCTGACATCAACTTAATATATCTTAATATATAACATATGAAACATTATACTTAGCTTGAATAAGAGTTAAGCATATGAATAATGTTCAAGTGAATGAAAAGCTTCCTTATAATAATGTTATTCATGGGTTTAAATGTGTTTCTATACTGAATATCAATTCCATCGTATTATAGTATTTGTTCATAATGTTCTTATATACATTATGCATGTCTTGTTTTAGGCTGTTACGTTTCTTTAACGTTTGACACTTTACTGATTTTTTAACTTTAATATTTTAAGATTGCGAATACATTAATAAATTAAGTTGGCGATTGATAGCACTATCAATCGTATTCATAAAAGTTATTCTCAAGAAAATGTGCACGCATGATGCATTAGGGAGTGCTTTGAAATGCATTCGTGTTAAAAGGTCATTTTAAAAGCACTGTATATGTACCAACTCAAAAAGGAAACTATACAAGTCTTTAATCTTTAATATTTTCAGGTTCATGAGCGTGTAAATTATAAAAACTGTCGAGAAGTTTAATATTCAAACAATATGTTTAGTGATAATCAATCTTCATATTAATGATATATTACCTGAATTGTAACTATGAATAAAATACATAATTGGTATTTTAAATGAGATATATTATATACAGTTCTTTTTAGTTTGCGTAAGAATATTTTATTCATTCGCAGATGGAGAAGAATACTGTGATCCATGCCAACAGAAATGTGATGAAGAGAAATACCTTCAATGCAAAGGCGATAAATGTGTTTGCAAAGATGAATATGTTCTTGTTTCGGAGATTGACACATGCTGTAAATATAAAGCATATTCTGTATTATCAGTAACACTATATTGTAATGTTTGTAATGTGACGTTTTAAGTGTTCATATATATTGTGATTAATCGAACATCACATCATACATTCGGACAGAATATTTAAATATCGATTTCTGCTGCCCGTAGAAATACTTTATTGGTGATCGGTCAACATTATGAAATCAGAATATTTATCTTTAATTACAGATGATACAAAACTAAAAACAATAAGCTGTTATCGATCAAGTTCAAATAATGTTTTCGTTGAAATTACTTGACGAGAAAGATAAAGTAGCTATCAAAATTCCTATATAATATATATTTACAGCTGGAACACAGTACAACCAAACATGTGCAAAGAATACATGTTACGGATACGATAATGGTTTTTGTACCCCAGATGGAAAATGTGGTTGTAAATTAGGCGAAATATATGATGAATCCGGTAAAAAAGGATGTTGTGAGTATTTTTCTATAAACTAGATGTCGTCTCCTCTGACATGCTAATGTTGAATAAACCATGTGTAAATGAATCAAAGATTTATCAGCTATATTACATGCATATTTACCACTGTATAATTTGTCAATAGCACGAAGACATTGTTTTCGAATTAAAATTGTTTGAAATTGAGACATCAACACAATATAGGTTAATATATACCATATGAAACATTAACCTTAGCCAGAATATGAATTTAGCTTATGAATAATGTATATAAACGAATGAAAGGCTTCCTTATATTAACGTTAATCATGGGTTTAAATGTGTTTATATACTGAACATCAATTCCATCGTATTATAGTATGTGATCATAATTTTCTTATGTACTTTATGCATATCTTGCTTTAAGCTGTTACGCTTCTTTTACGCTTTCACATTAACAAACTTCTTTTCTTCATTTTTTGAAGATTGGAATACATTACTCAATTAAGTTGGCCATTGATTGCACTATCAATCGTATTCATAAAAGATATTCTCAAAATATGTGCACATGTGATGCATTTGGGAAACGCTTTTAGATGTCTCGAAATTACGTGCATAAGTTTTAGATGAACGAATGTTAGAGAAACAGAAGTTGGATTCATACTGTATAAGATATATTTACCATCTAAAACGTTATCTTATAAGTTTTACATTGATACATGTTTTCCCTTCACAGATGGAGTTAATCATTGCGACACATGTCAAACAAAATGTGATGAATCGAAACACCTGCAATGCCAAGAAAAGAAATGTGTTTGCAAACATACAAACGTTTATGTTCCGGAGATGGAGACATGTTGTAAATATGAAGCATATTTTATAGTATCAGTGAAACTATATTGTAATGTATATAATGGTAGCGTTTTTTAGTATTTTGTATAATACTAAGACAATTGAACTGCAATATATACGTATAGACAGAAGATTTTATTTGAATATTTAGCTGCTCATTAACAACATAAGTCATCAGAAATAAATTTTGTCTAATATAATTTGATAATATTTCGAATATATCATTATGGCTTAAACTGTTGACTACGTTTACTGCGAAAGAGATGTGTTATCAAAACTGCATTTGAGAAGTTATTAAGTAAAGCACAACTGCTAGATTATTTATTTACGTTCTAGCTGGTACCCGAATGAATACAACGTGTGCATCTATAGACCCATTACACAATACATGTTGCTCATATGATGGAGGAGTATGTATTGATACTGGAAATGGAGTTTTAAAATGTGGATGTCCTGCTGGGTTTGAGATTAAAAACAACAAATGCTGTAAGTTTGTATACTTTTAATAAACTATCTTTTGTCGATAGCTCCTCAAATCATCGATATGACAAGTAGCTTCAGGTGGCTTTGTAATTCATTACAAATACACAATGTTCTTGTTTGACTTCGTTTTCATATAAGATTGCGTCATATATATGTGTTAACACATTAGCAAATACGTGTTACCGAAATTGATATGAAATTGTACCAATTTTGACAATTTTCCCTCCCATTTGGCACAAAAAAAGATAATAAACCTGGAATGATTTACTCAAATACATTACGTTTACATATACTACCGTTCTAAATTCGACAGTAATTACCGAAATTAGATTTCTCAAATCAGGATTTCATGATCTCTTCATTGTTAAAATATTAACATATAAAAACAAACCTACACCTACATGTGCAAGCACAAACACACACACACACACACACACACACACACACACACACATTTATATATATATACCACATAAAAACAAACCCAAACACACTAACAATTACTATATGTACACATTTTCATGAAATCGTCTATAGGCGGCAGTGATATTGGTCAGATATGTTGTGAGACTTGTAATGGTGAAAACGTCGAATGCATAAGAGGCACCTGTCAATGTGGAGCAGATTATGTTTATCTTGCGGATAAAAAGAGATGTTGTAAGTTTGATTTAACTTTAAAATTCAAATGTCATTTATTTCTTTTGAAATATAGAAAAGATGCTCTGGCGTCCAACTATTTGTCTTTCATTCAAAAATTTGAACAAAAAGTGATTACATGAGCATTATGACGAATCCCTAACTGCTAACAAATGTAAATTGTAATATCAAAGATAATTTATTGATCAGTCACAAAAGTTTATGGAATATGTTAAATAGCATTGTTTGTAGTAAATTTGGCATAGCTTTTATTAATGTTTTTATTAGTTGTGTAGGAAACGTACATATGTGCATACATGTATTACATTACTAATCAAATGTATGCGTTGTTATTAAAAGGCATGTTGATATAAACCTTAAATCGAAAATTATATATCGCAAGTTTCGTTGTAATATACGTTGAAATTATTTGACAAGAAAGGTAAAGTAGATATTAGAATTCAAATATAATATATATTTACAGATGGCACACAATACAACCAAACATGTGCAGAGAATACATGTTACGGATACCATAATGGTTATTGTACCTCAGAAGGAAAATGTGGTTGTAAATTAGGCCAAATATATAATGAATCCGGTGAAAAAGGGTGTTGTGAGTAGTATTCGATAAACAAGATGTCGTCTCCTCTGACATGCTGATGTTGACTAAACCATGTGCAAATGTATCAAAGATTGATCGGTTTATGTTACATACATATTTACAAATGTATATGTGTCACTAACAATTAGACATCGTTTATGAATTAAAATTATTTGAAATTCTGACATCAACTTAATATATCTTAATATATAACATATGAAACATTATATGAATATGAATATGAGTTAAGCATATGAATAATGTACAAGTGAATGAAAGGCTTCCTTATAATAATGTTATTCATGGGTTTAAATGTGTTTCTATACTGAATATCAATTCCATCGTATTATAGTATTTGGTCATAATGTTCTTATATACATTATGCATGTCTTGTTTTAGGCTGTTACGTTTCTTTTACGTTTGACACTTTACTGAATTTTTAACTTTAATATTTCAAGATTGGGAATACATTAATAAATTAAGTTGGCGATTGATAGCACTATAAATCGTATTCATAAAAGTTATTTTCAAGAAAATGTGAACGCATGATGCATTAGGGAGTGCTTTGAAATACAGTCGTGTTAAAAGGTCATTTTAACAGCACTGTATATGTACCAACTCAAAAAGGAAACTATACAAGTCTTTGATCTTTAATATGCTCAGGTTCATGAGCGTGTAAATTATAAAAATTGTCGAGAAGTTTAATATTCAAACAATATGTTTAGTGATAATCAATCTTCATATTAATGATATATTACATGAATTGTAACTATGAATAAAATACATAATTGGTATTTTAAATGAGATATATTATATACAGTTCTTTTTAGTTTGCGTAAGAATATTTTATTCATTCGCAGATGGAGAAGAATACTGTGATCCATGCCAACAGAAATGTGATGAAGAGAAATACCTTCAATGCAAAGGCGATAAATGTGTTTGCAAAGATGAATATGTTCTTGTTTCGGAGATTGACACATGCTGTAAATATATAGCTTATTCTGTATTATCAGTAACACTATTGTAATGTTTGTAATGTGACGTTTTAAGTGTTCATATATATTGTGATTAATCGAACTTCACATCATACATTCGGACAGAATATTTAAATATCGATTTCTGCTGCCCGTAGAAATAGTTTATTGGTGATCGGTCAACATTATGAAATCAGAATATTTATCTTTAATTACAGATGATACAAAACGAGAAACAATAAGCTGTTTTCGATCAAGTTCAAATAATGTTCTCGTTGAAATTACTTGACGAGAAAGATAAAATAGCTATCAAAATTCCTATATAATATATATTTACAGCTGGAACACAGTACAACCAAACATGTGCAAAGAATACATGTTACGGATACGATAATGGTTTTTGTACCCCAGATGGAAAATGTGGTTGTAAATTAGGCGAAATATATGATGAATCGGGTCAAAAAGGATGTTGTGAGTATTGATATACAAGATGTCGTCTCCTCTGACATGCAAATGTTGAATAAACCATGTGTAAATGAATCAAAGATTTATCAGCTATATTACATGCATATTTACCACTGTATAATTTGTCAATAGCATGAAGACATTGTTTTCGAATTAAAATTGTTTGAAATTGAGACAACAACACAACATAGGTTAATATATACCATATGAAACATTATACTTAGCCTGAATATGAATTTAGCTTATGAATAATGTATATAAACGAATGAAAGGCTTCCTTATATTTATGTTAATCATGGGGTTAAATGTGTTTATATACTGAACATCAATTCCATCGTATTATAGTATGTGATCATAATTTTCTTATGTACATTATGTATATCTTGCTTTAAGCTGTTACGCTTCTTTTACGCTTTCAAATTAACAAACTTCTTCTCTTCATTTTTTGAAGATTGGAATATATTACTCAATTAAGTTGGTCATTGATTGCAGTATCAATCATATTCATAAAAGATATTCTCAAGAAAATGTGCACACGTGATGCATTTGGGAACTCTTTTTGATGTCTCGAAATTACGTGCATAAGTTTTAGATGAACGAAGGTTAGAGAAACAGAGTTTGGATTCATACTGTTTAAAATATATTTACCATCTTAAACGTTATCTGTTAAGTTATACATTGATACATGTTTTCCCTTCACAGATGGAGTTAATCATTGCGACACATGTCAAACAAAATGTGATGAATCGAAACACCTGCAATGCCAAGAAAAGAAATGTGTTTGCAAACATACATACGTTTATGTTCCAGAGATGGAGACATGTTGTAAATATGAAGCATATTTCATAGTACTAGAAAAACTATATTGTAATATTCATAACGTTAACGTAGTGTCTTATATAACTTTTAGACAGTCGAACTGCAATCCGTACGTATAGACAATTTTTTTTTAATATCAGTTTTTAGTTGCCCATTTAAACACTTAATAGGTGGGATTGATCAAATATCTAACAAACGTCTATAATATTTTGATTATTTTTGCATACCCTTAGACGATAATTTATTTAAGACTTTAATTTAAAAATAATTAATAAAAATTTTAATGTTGAAATTACTTGTTATGCGCATGTTATTTTTAGTGTATTCACGTTCCAGCTGGTACACTGTATAACACTCCGTGTGTGTCTGAAGATACGTTACACAACACGTGTTGCTCTTATAGTTTTGGAGCATGTATCAAAGATATGAATGGTGATTTGAAATGTGGATGCCAAGCTGGTCTTGAGTTCAAAAACAACAAATGCTGTAAGTTTGAATAATTACAAAACAGTAGAACTTCGATTGCTCGAACCTGGCAGAACTGGACAAACCAGTTCGAGTTACGGGTTGTTCGAGACAAGTATTCTTAAACATCATACCATACATGTACATTCATCAAAATAGGAATTCGTTCAGGATCAGATTAATGGTTCGAGCTATATATGGTGTTCGAGCCATCTGTATTCGTGTCAAGTCGTACTTTATCTATTGTGTGTCCAAAGTTCCTAAATTTATTGATTATGATAAGTATCTTGAGGTGACAGTGTAATTCATTACAAATTAATACAACTTTGTATGACGTTGTTTTCACCAAAGGTACGTTTTATCATACCAATGCATATATTTCTGTTGATAAATTGCCTGCCTGATAAACACAGATTATCACGACAATGCAAGTTTATCAGGCACATGACGGCAGATCCTAGTCTTGTTTTTTTCTTAGCCTCACGTGATCAAGTTGATAATATCAGACACTAACGTGGTTATCTATATATAATATATATGTGTGCGTAACATCACTTGGACATAAAGGTTACCAAAATTGATCTATGAAATAATAATCGCTATAGCATGACAATATACCCGACCTACACATCTATATACAAAAACAACCACAGAGTATCTTGACATTTTATATGTATATACATATGATAGAAGGTATATACCCACTTCGGCAGATTCTCTGTCTGAGGCGGAACACATTTTTTTCTAATATGGACACTTTTCTATATTTATTTTTGTCAGATGGCCCGAAGCTTGGACAACCTTGTAATGTGACTGCAGGGGCAACATGTGAAGATTCCCGCAACTTAGAATGTAGTTCCGGCAATACGTGTTGTTGTATGAAAGGATTTACCGAAATCGAAGGAATGTGCTGTAAGTAGCATTTAAATTGCATTCGTGCCTAGCGAGTACGACCAGGGGCCGAGAAGGAAGGACATATACAGTGTATAACAATACTACTGCTTTCTGAATTCACTTTCATTTCAATCTAATGTTTTGCTACATGTACTAAGATTAGATTATTCTTTCTTTTCTTTCTTGGTCACACTACATAGTTGTATGTTGTTTTTTGTAATACCAGTGATATCTTATCGAAGTATATTCTTGGGTATAACTACACAGTTGCATAATGTTCTTTGTAATACCAGTGATGTCTTATCGTAGTATATGCTTGGTCTCACTACACAGTTGTATATTGTTCTTTGTAACACCAGTGATGTCTTATTGCACTATATGCTGGGTCCTACTACACATTTGTATGGTGTTCTTTGTAATACCAGTGATGTCTTATCGCAGTGACTGCTGGGTCTCACTACACAGTTGCATATTGTTCTTTGTAATACCAGTGATGTCTTATCGCAGTGACTGCTGGGTCTCACTACACAGTTGTATATTGTTCTTTGTAATACCAGTGATGTCTTATTGCAGTATATGCTTGGTCTTACTACACAGTTGTATATTGTTCTTTGTAATACCAATGATGTCTTATCGCAGTTTATGATGGGTCCCACTACACAGTTGTATATTGTTCTTTGTAATACCAGTGATGTCTTGATGCAGTATATGCTGGGTCTCACTACACAGGTGCATATTGTTCTTTGTAATACCAGTGATGTCTTTTCGCAGTATATGCTGGGTCTCACTACACGGGTGCATATTGTTCTTTGTAATACCAATGATGTCTTATCGCAGTTTATGATGGGTCCCACTACACAGTTGTATATTTTTCTTTGTAATACCAGTGATGTCTTGTTGCAGTATATGCTGAGTCTCACTACACAGTTGCATATTGTTCTTTGTAATACCAGTGATGTCTTATTGCAGTATATGCTTGGTCTCACTACACAGTTGTATATTGTTCTTTGTAATACCAGTGATGTCTTATTGCAGTATATGCTCGGTCCCACTACACATTTCTATGGTGTTCTTTGTACTACCAGTGATGTCTTATCGCAGTGAATGCTGGGTCTCACTACACAGTTGTATATTGTTCTTTGTAATACCAGTGATGTCTTATCGCAGTATATGCTGGGGCTCACTACACAGTTGAATACTGTTCTTTGTAATACCAGTGATGTCTTATTGCAGTATATGCTGGGTCTCACTACACAGGTGCATATTGTTCTTTGTAATACCAGTGATGTCTTTTTGCAGTATATGCTGGGTCTCACTACACAGTTGCATATTGTTATTTGTAATACCAATGATGTCTTATCGCAGTTTATGATGGGTCCCACTACACAGTTGTATATTTTTCTTTGTAATACCAGTGATGTCTTGTTGCAGTATATGCTGAGTCTCACTACACAGTTGCATATTGTTCTTTGTAATACCAGTGATGTCTTATTGCAGTATATGCTTGGTCTCACTACACAGTTGTATATTGTTCTTTGTAATACCAGTGATGTCTTATTGCAGTATATGCTGGGTCCCACTACACATTTGTATGGTGTTCTTTGTACTACCAGTGATGTCTTATCGCAGTGAATGCTGGCTCTCACTACACAGTTGTATATTGTTCTTTGTAATACCAGTGATGTCTTATCGCAGTATATGCTGGGGCTCACTACACAGTTGAATACTGTTCTTTGTAATACCAGTGATGTCTTATTGCAGTATATGCTGGGTCTCACTACACAGTTGCATATAATTCTTTGTAATACCAGTAATGTCTTTTCGCAGTCAATGCTGGGGCTCACTACACAGTTGAATACTGTTCTTTGTAATACCAGTGATGTCTTATTGCAGTATATGCTGGGTCTCACTACACAGGTGCATATTGTTCTTTGTAGTACCAGTGATGTCTTTTTGCAGTATATGCTGGGTCTCACTACACAGTTGCATATTGTTATTTGTAATACCAATGATGTCTTATCGCAGTTTATGATGGGTCCCACTACACAGTTGTATAGTGTTCTTTGTAATATCAGTGATGTCTTGTTGCAGTATATGCTGAGTCTCACTACACAGTTGCATATTGTTCTTTGTAATACCAGTGATGTCTTATTGCAGTATATGCTTGGTCTCACTACACAGTTGTATATTGTTCTTTGTAATACCAGTGATGTCTTATTGCAGTATATGCTGGGTCCCACTACACATTTGTATGGTGTTCTTTGTACTACCAGTGATGTCTTATCGCAGTGAATGCTGGCTCTCACTACACAGTTGTATATTGTTCTTTGTAATACCAGTGATGTCTTATCGCAGTATATGCTGGGGCTCACTACACAGTTGAATACTGTTCTTTGTAATACCAGTGATGTCTTATTGCAGTATATGCTGGGTCTCACTACACAGTTGCATATAATTCTTTGTAATACCAGTAATGTCTTTTCGCAGTATATGCTGGTCTCACTACACAGTTGCATATTGTTCTTTGAAATACCAGTGATGTCTTATCGCACTATATGCTGGTCTCACTACACAGTTGCATATTGTTCTTTGTAATACCAATGATCTCTTATCGCAGTATATGCTGGATCTCACTACACAGTTGTATATTGTTCTTTATAATACCAGTGATGTCTTATTGCATTATATGCTGGGTCTCTCTACACAGTTGTATATTGTTCTTTGTTATACCAGTGATGTCTTATCGCAGTATATGCTGGGTCTCACTACACAGTTGTATATTGTTCTTTGTAATACCAATGTTGTCTTATCGCAGTTTATGATGGGTCCCACTACACAGTTTTATATTGTTCTTTGTAATACCAGTGATGTTTTATCGCAGTATATGGTGGGTCTCACTACACAGTTGTATAGTGTTCTCTGTAAAACCAGTGATGTCTTATCGCAGTATATGCTGGGTCTCACTACACAGTTGTATATTGTTCTTTGTAATACAAGTGATGTCTTATCGCAGTATATGCTTGGTCCAACTACACAGTTGTATAGTGTTCTTTGTAAAACCAGTGATGTCTTATCGCAGTATATGCTGGGTCTCACTACACAGTTGCATATTGTTCTTTGTAATACCAGTGATGTATTATCGTAGTATATGCTGGGTCCCACTACACAGTTGTATAGTGTTCTTTGTAATACCAGTGATGTGTTATCGCAGTATATGCTGGGTTTCACTACACAGTTGTATATTGTTCTTTATAATACCAGCGATGTCTTATCGCAGTATATGCTGGGTCTCACTACACAGTTGCATATTGTTATTTGTTATACAAATGATGTCTTATCGCAGTTTATGATGGGTCCCACTACGCAGTTGTATATTGTTCTTTGTAATACCAGTGATGTCTTATCGCATTATATGCTGGGTCTCACTACACAGTTGCATCTCGTTCTTTGTAATACCAGTGATGTCTTATCGCAGTATATGCTTGGTCTCACTACACAGTTGCATATTGTTCTATGTAATAATAGTGATGTCTTATCGCAGTATATGCTGGGTCTCACTACACAGGTGCATATTGTTCTTTGTAATACCAGTGATGTCTTATTGCAGTATATGCTGGGTCTCACTACACAGTTGCATATTGTTCTTTGTAATACCAGTGATGTCTTATTGCAGTATTTGCTGGGTCCCACTACACATTTGTATGGTGTTCTTTGTAATACCAGTGATGTCTTATCGCAGTATATGCTGGGTCCCACTACACATTTGTATGGTGTTCTTTGTAATACCAGTGATGTCTTATCGCAGTATATGCTGGATCCCACTACACAGTTGTATAGTGTTCTTTGTAATACCAGTGATATTTTATCGCAGTATATGCTGGGTCCAAGTACACAGTTGTATAGTGTTCTTTGTAAAACCAGTGATGTCTTATCGGAATATATGCTGGGTCTCACTACACAGTTGTATACTGTTCTTTGTAATACCAGTGATATCTTATCGCAGTATATGCTGGGTCCAAGTACACAGTTGTATAGTGTTCTTTGTAAAACCAGTGATGTCTTATCGGAATATATGCTGGGTCTCACCACACAGTTGTATACTGTTCTTTGTAAAACCTGTGATGTCTTATTGCAGTATATGCTGGGTCTCACTACACAGTTGCATATTGTTCTTTGCAATACCAGTGATGTATTATCGTAGTATATGCTGGGTCCCACTACACAGTTGTATAGTGTTCTTTGTAAAACCAGTGATGTCTTATCGCAGTTTATGCTGGGTCCCACTACACAGTTGTATAGTGTTCTTTGTAATACCAGTGATGAGTATTGCAGTATATGCTTTGTCTCAAAACACATTTGTATATTGCTCTTTGTTATACCAGTGATGTCTTATCGCAGTATATGCTGGGTCTCACTACACAGTTGCATATTGTTCTTTGCAATACCAGTGATGTATTATCGTAGTATATGCTGGGTCCCACTACACAGTTGTATAGTGTTCTTTGTAAAACCAGTGATGTCTTATCGCAGTATATGCTGGGTCCCACTACACAGTTGTATAATGTTCTTTGTAATACCAGTGATGTCTTATTGCAGCATATGCTTTGTCTCAAAACACATTTGTATATTGCTCTTTGTAATACCAGTGATGTCTTATCGCAGTATATGCTGGGTCGCACTACACAGTTGTATATTGTTCTTTGTAATATCAGTGATGTCATATCGCAATATAAGCTGGGTCTCACTACACAGTTGCATATTGTACTTTGTAATACCAGTGATGTATTATCGTAGTATATGCTGGGTCCCACTACACAGTTGTATATTGTTCTTTGTATAACCAGTGATGTCTTATCGCAGTATATGCTGCGTCTCACTACACAGTTGCATATTGTTCTTTGTAATACCAGTGATGTCTTATCGCAGTATAAGCTGGGTCTAACTACACAGTTGTATATTGTTTTTTTTGTAATACAAGTGATGTCTTATCGCAGTATATGCTGGGTCCCACTACACAGTTGTATAGTGTTCTTTGTAATACCAGTGTTGTCTTATTGCAGTATATGCTTTGTCTCAAAACACATTTGTATATTGTTCTTTGTAATACCAGTGATGTCTAATCGCAGTATTTGCTTGGTCTCACTACACAGTTGCATATTGTTCTTTGTTATACAAATGATGTCTTATCGTAGTATATTCTGGGTCCCACTACACAGTTGTATATTGTTCTTTGTAATACCAGTGATGTCTTATCGTAGTATATGCTGGGTCCCACTACACAGTTGTATATTATTCTTTGTAATACCAGTGATGTCTTATCGTAGTGTATTCTGTGTCCCACTACACCGTTGTATATTGTTCTTTGTAATACCAGTGATGTATTATCGCAGTATATTCTGGGTCCCACTACACAGTTGCATATTGTTCTTTGTAATACCAGTGATGTCTTATTGCAGTATATGCTGGGTCTCACTACACAGTTGCATATTGTTCTTTGTAATACCAGTGATGTCTTATCGCAGTATATGGTGGGTCTCACTACACAGTTGTATATTATTCTTTGTAATACCAGTGATGTCTTATCGCAGTATATGCTGGGTCTCACTACACAGTTGTATATTGTTCTTTGTAATACCAGTGATGTCTTATGGCAGTATATGCTGGGTCTCACTACACAGTTGCATATTGTTCTTTGTAATACCAGTGATGTCTTATCGCAGTATATGCTGGGTCTCACTACACAGTTGCATATTGTTCTTTGTAATACCAGTGATGTCTTATCGCAGTATATGGTGGGTCTCACTACACAGTTGCATATTGTTCTTTGTAATACCAGTGATGTCTTATCGCAGTATATGCTGGGTCTCACTACACAGTTACATATTGTTCTTTGTAATACCAGTGATGTCTTATTGCAGTATATGCTTGGTCTCACTACACAGTTGCATATTGTTCTATGTAATACCAGTGATGACTTATTGCAGTATATGGTGGGTCTCACTACATAGTTGCATATTGTTCTTTGTAATACCAGTGATGTCTTATCTTAGTATATGCTGGGTCTCACTACACAGTTGCATATTGTTCTTTGTAATACCAGTGATGAATTATCGCAGTATATGCTGGGTCTCACTACACAGTTGCATATTGTTCTTTGTAATACCAGTGATGTCTTATCGCAGTATATATTGGGTCTCACTACACAGTTGCATATTGTTCTTTGTAATACCAGTGATGTCTTATGGCAGTATATGCTGGGTCTCACTACACAGTTGCATATTGTTCTTTGTAATACCAGTGATGTCTTATTGCAGTATATGCTGGGTCTCACTACACAGTTGCATATTGTTCTTTGTAATACCAGTGATGTCTTATCGCAGTATATGCTGGGTCTCACTACACAGTTGAATATTTTTCTTTATATTTAGTTAAAATAACGCCTGTGTTTTCCACGGTAACATAAGTTTCATATTGGAAAACTTATGAATATGAATATGAACATACGAATACACAAGGTTGGTCGGCCAGTAAGTTTTATGTGACAAAGTAGTGACATTCCGTATTTTTTTTTAATAGTCATACTCATTAATACATCCATATGTTAATGCCATATAACAGGCCCTATAACAGACACTCATTTAAACACCATTGAAGTAATAAAGAAGTATATGCTCTGACACATTTTGCTGATCTGCAGCAATAATTCACAGTCTCTATAAATCATTTTGCAAGTATTTCGAATCTAATTAATAGCACTCTATTTAGGTCAAGAATCTTATCACAGTATAATGCTATGCCACCATTTGCTCTACTCATCTACTGCAAAAAAATCACATCTCTTATGAAAAGTTGACATAAACTACTTTTTGGCGTATTAATCGTGTTACCTTCACAAGGGACACAACTGTGTTGTGAGACGTATATGAAATATGAATTGACACTATGAGTAACTATACAATTCTGCAACCATGTTTGTGTGATTTTCGGAAATAATATTTTTTAATCAAAAAACCTATTTTACTCACATCAGATGAAGGTAAACTTGGCGATAAATGTGTTGATAGTCCCGACACATGTACAGTGTCTCGTTTCACAAAATGCACGGACGGCATATGTAAATGCAAGCCAGACACTATAGAAAACGTGAATGACAAGCGATGTGGTAAGCATGTTTTCATAGCAGTAGAGAACAATTGACCTGGTGCGCATTTTCCTTAGACAAGCTGACGACGTTTAAGTAAACACTTCTTTGTATTTACTTCGACGAACATCGGCACGTGTCCATTGGGCGGAGAACGCCAGTTCAATTGTTGAATATGACTAAACTCTTCTATGTAAGAACACAGTCTTTTTTTATTATTTGAGCTGTTAACATAGTAAAACCAATACAGGTAAGATATGTATAAATCTAATACGCTTATCTTAAGGTAGATGGCGGCGTTCCTATCGGATCTTTTGACATCTGACGTAAATTATCAAAAATCTGTACACTTATACTATGAAGTATCATATTTTGTTTTAGGGTGTGTTTGTTTTAGTATAATCCCACAGACTCTCGTTAGCAGCGCCCCCTAGCGGCACGTTTTTTTCTGACGATTTTAACCGGGTTTTTTTTTTTTTATAAAATAGTCAATATTAATTGAAAATCGCTTTTAATAACTGTTACATTATTAAATTACTTATTTTATTTCCTATGGTAACATTATAACTTTAATACAAATAAAACGCAATTCGTGTTACCTTTACATCTAATAATAACACCGGGGTTGATCAAAAAGCAGGTTTAAAAACAACACATTTTGTACATTCATGCTTGATTGCGCAAAAGTACTCTGGTACAAGTTCTTGAGTTTTACATATGTTAAACTTTATTCATTTCAGTACAATATGACTGAATAAAAAGATGTTCACACTATTTTTTTTCATAAATTCGAATTCAAATTAAAAATTAAATACTTAAAAACACACGACATTTGTCTGCTACTTCGGACGATGACGTATTTCACGTTTAACTTAGTATTACTTGACGTTCTCTTGACGTCGTCCGAAATTTTGTGTTATCATTGACTTACGGAGATTAGTGTGCTTTCGGACTGGTTTACATTCCAGTATCTCAAGAAAATTGGTTAGATTAAATGGTCGTCTTTTAGCCCTCGGTGGCATATTCAATCAATCAATCAATTAATCTAATTCAACTATAATATTTTACCAATAATAACACAAAGATTCAACTTTTTATGTATTTGTATTGTTTGTTTCTAATATTTTAGATGTGGTAGTGGGTGGTGACTGTGATACTGATGGTACTAATGACAACTGTCATGACGAGAATGCCGAATGTATCAATGATGAATTTCAGTATTGCGACAATGTATGCACGTGCAAGGACGGGTTTGTGAACAGGCTAGGAAAGTATAGCTGTGGCGGAGATTGCGTTCCACGTATGTTCGAGTTATACGTATCAATATTTTCAATTACTTCATCATTAATTTGAAATATGTTTACAGGTTGCTTAGCAACGTTTTTGATAATAGCCAAGCGTATAAGTTTGTGATAACACAGAATGATCATAACACATGGCAGGCTGTCTGGTAAAATGAATGAATGTGAGTTTAAGGTCTCACTGTACATTATATGTTATAGGTCTAACTACACATTATATGTTATCGGTCTCACTGCACATTATATGCTATAGGTCTCACTGCACATTATATGCTATAGGTTCACTGTACATTATATGTTATAGGTCTCACTGCACATTATATGCTATAGGTCTCACTGTACATTATATGTTAAATGTCTCACTGCACATTATATGTTATAGGTTTCACTGCACATTATATGCTATAGGTCTCACTGTACATTATATGTTATAGGTCGCACTGCACATTATATGCTATAGGTCTCACTGTACATTATATGTTGTAGGTCTCACTGCACATTACATGTTATATGTTTCACTGTACATTATATGTTACAGGTCTCACTGTACATTATATGTTATATATTTCACTGCACATTATATGTTATAGGTCTCACTGCACATTATATGTTATATGTCTCACTGTACATTATATGTTATAAGTCGCACTGTACATTATATGCTATAGGTCTCACTGTACATTATATGTTATATGTCTCACTGCACATTATATGTTATATGTCTCACTGCACATTATATGCTATAGGTCTCACTGTACATTATATGTTATAAGTCGCACTGTACATTATATGCTATAGGTCTCACTGTACATTATATGTTATATGTCTCACTGCACATTATATGTTATATGTCTCACTGCACATTATATGCTATAGGTCTCACTGTACATTATATGTTATAAGTCGCACTGTACATTATATGTTATATGTCTTACTGCACATTATATGTTATAGGTCTCACTGCACATTATATGTTATAGGTCTCACTGCACATAATATGTTATAGGTCTCACTACACATCATATGCCATAGTTCTCACTGCACATACTATGTTATAGGACTCACTGCACATATGTTATAGTTCTCACTTTACATTATATGTTATAGGACTCACTGTACACTATATGTTATAGGTCTCACTGCACGTTATATGTTATAGGACTCACTGTACAATATATGTCATATTATATGTTATAGGTCTCACTGCACATTATATGTTATATGTCTCACTGCACATTATATGTTATATGTCTCACTGCACATTATATGCTATAGGTCTCACTGTACATTATATGTTATAAGTCGCACTGTACATTATATGTTATAGGTCTCACTGCACATTATATGTTATATGTCTCACTGCACATAATATGTTATAGGTCTCACTACACATCATATGCCATAGTTCTCACTGCACATAATATGTTATAGGACTCACTGCACATATGTTATAGTTCTCACTTTACATTATATGTTATAGGACTCACTGTACACTATATGTTATAGGTCTCACTGCACGTTATATGTTATAGGACTCACTGTACAATATATGTCATATTATATGTTATAGGTCTCACTGTACATAATATGTTATAGGTCTCACTGCACATTATATTTCATATGTCTCAATGTACATTATATGTCATAGGTCTCACTGTACACTATATGTTATAAGTCTCACTGTTCATTATATGTTATAGGTCTCACTGTACATTATATGTCATATGACTCACTGTACAATATGTGTCATCGGTCCCACTGCACATTATATGCTATAGGTATCACTTAACATTATATGTTATAGGTCTCACTGTACATAATATGTTATAGGTCTCACTGCGCATTATATGGTATAGGTCTCACTGTACATTACAGCACATTATATATTATAGGTATCACTGCATATTATATGTTATAGGTCTCACTGCACATTATATGTTATAGGTTGCACTGCACACAATATGTTATAGGTCTCACTGCACATTATATGTCATAGGTATCACTGCACATTATATGTTATATGTCTCACTGCACATTATATGTTATAGGTAGCACTGCACATAATATGTTACATGTCTCACTGTACATTATATGCTATAGATCTCACTGAACATTATATGTTAAATGTCTCACTGCACATTATATGTTATAGGTCTCACTGCACATTATATGTTATAGGTTGTACTGCACATTATATGTTATAGATCTCACTGTTATAGATCTCACTGTACTTTATATTTTATACGTTTCACTGCACATTATATGTTATATGTCTCACTGCACATTATATGTTATAGGTCTCGCTGTACATTATATGCTATAGGTCTCAATGTACAGTATATGTTATAGGTTTCACTGCCCATTATTTGTTATAAGTCTCAATTCACATGATATGTTATAGGTTTTACTGTACATTATGTTAAATGTTTCTCTGCACATAATATGTCATAGGTCTCACTGCACAAAATGTGTTATAAGTCTCACTGCACATTATATGTTATAGGTCTCACTGCGCATTATATGTTTTAGGTCTCACTATACATTTTATGTGATAGGTCTCACAGCGCATTATTTGTTATAGGTCTCACTGCACATTATATGTTATATGTCTCACTGCACATTATATGTTATAGGTCTCACCGCGAATTATATGTTATAGGTCTCACCGCACATTATATGTTATAGGTCTTATTGCATAATAGATGTTGTAGGTCTCACTGCACATTATATGTTATATGTCTCACTCCACATTATATGTTATAGGTCTCACCGCGCATTATATGTTATAGGTCTCACCCCACATTATATGTTATAGGTCTTATTGCATAATAGATGTTGTAGGTCTCACTGCACATTATAGGTTATTTGTCTCACTGCACATTATACGTTATAGGTCTCACTGCACATTATACGTTATAGGTCTCACTACACATTATATCTTATAGGTATCACCACACATTATATGTTATATGTCTCACCGCACATTATATGTTAAAGGTCTCACCGCACATTATATGTTTTAGGTCTCACCGCACAATATATGTTATATGTCTCACCGCACATTATATTTTGTAGGTCTCACTGCACATTATATGTTATATGTCTCACCGCACAATATATGTTATAGGTCTCACACTGCATATTATATGTTTTAGGTCTCACTGTACATTATATTTTATAGGTTTCACTGTACCACAACCCCAATGAACCGTTTTGCAAATATTTCCAACCGAATTACATAGGACACTTGTTATAGCAAGAATCATGTTACCGTCATAAAACGAGGCGCAATTATATGGTGACACTTTAATAACAAGAAGATAAGATACAGGATGGTTTCGCTGAATAGAAAACAAACATCGTAGGGATTGGGCTAATTACTAAACAATACCCTCTTGAACTTTTTGCAAAATACAAATACGATTGTTGCATGGTAACTTGACAGCAAGGATATATTATCTATATACTATGACTGCGTTTGTTTTTCGTGTTTTTTTTTCATGAATTATTAAAACTGTTACCTGAAGCGGGTATATTTCCTCCAGTTGTTTACACCTTTCCATACCAATAATGCCACGTGGGCTCACCCCCATAATACAATATCTATATGGTGGTTGTAAAGTGTCCTAGCTTATCTATAGTTTCGGTACAAAATGTTTCAGCGTCTAGCTAGAGGATTTATGTTACCACGAGCAAGAAACACATTGGTGAGTTATTTCGAATTTAAAATGCGACAGATGAGATATACCAGTGTTATCCAGATGTGTGCCTCTATGATATGTTTTATAATTACAGCGTCTTTGAAAGGTGACAAACGTATATACATACTATACATAAATATGTTGATACGCAAAATCGTGCTGGAACATTAGCCTTCTTTTATTTAATTTAATATCTTCAGAGGTTGAAGTTGGAGAACCATGTGATTCAACAATACCTGACATATGTCTGAACCCGGAAGTGACGGTGTGTGCAGATATGGAAGATTCCGGAGATGAAGTGTGTGCAACATGTGAGGGTGGAAAGAGCGGAGGTATATTCCTTTTTTTTAAAGACTTATTGACACTCAAAATGGCATTTATAAGACATGATTAATGTACACGACATTTATAAATTGTAAACCAGAACACTGTATATACCTTGCAAAGGAGCAAAATATACACCTTAAGCAAGGTCAGTATTTTCAGTGCGTATATCTGCAGAAATAAATATTAAAGTAGTTGTATGGATGCATTTGTACCTTATTTAAATTACGATGAAATAAATGTTTGTATAATACCACAAGCTTCATTTAATTGATCAAACTTACCGTTATTAATGTACGTCCTCCTCAAGTCCTCCTAAAATGCTCTTTTATTTCCTATTAGCCCGTGATATTAAATTGTGTTATTCAGACATATGCACGAGTAAATGTATCTTTTAGTTGTAAGAAGTAAGATATTTTCTGATTATGCATTTTGGCTGTTGGATTTATTTCCAAAAATTAATTAGATTTCATTAAAGCAAACTTGGATAATTACTTGCAAAGGAATATTATAGTATATATTCCAGAAATTGCTATTTATATTATATATTTCATTCCATTTTCACTGACCAGTTGGTTTATCATTGTTTTTATTCAGAATGTCGTAAATATTTGGTTTAGTTCCTAATGTGTTCTGTAACACTGGGTAGATATGAGATGGGACAAAAGGAAAAGGTTCTTTTGTATTATCATGTTCAAACTTATTTAAATTTTTAAATGTTTTAATTGATTGTAATATGCCATGAAAAAGCAAAAAAATAATTTCATCCATTTATGATTGTTTTATTCAATTTGAGTTTTAAAGCATTTCCTAATCATAACAAATATTATTTTGTTCGATACGAAGGATTGGCTTTCTAAAAGGGGCCAGGTGGGGCCACAAAATGGTTAAATTGAACATTGTCATAAATCTTATTCTCAACAACCGGTCAGTTAAATTTGTTCATATTTGATATACATTATCTCTATGATTAAGAGTTCTTAGTGTGTACAAATCAAGGGAAACTGGGATGTATAGAGGTCCTATAAGGGGACTTTGAGTTTGACATAGGTATACTATGGGGAAAATGGTAAATTTTCGTTTTTTCGAATGGGTGATTGAAGTACTGACAAAATAAGTGACTCGGTTGTATAAGGGTTCTGTACGGTGACTATTTATTCTTTACTGATGAATGTTATGGGAATATAAAAATGTTCTTTTCATAGCAATTAACTTTTTGTTCAGTATAAGTGTGGTGGGGGTATCAATAAGTCGTTAAGACGACCCCCAAAGAGGGTAAATATTGTGAAATTTCAAAAAGTGCTGAGCGTTCTCAGGCCATCTTGGGCCAAGTGTTTTTAATTTAAAAAAGAAAGGCTGCCATCCAAAATTATTATGTATCCATTTCTTTTGATACAAAAAACACAAATCTGTTAGTAGGTTTAGTAAGATTTGTGTTTGCACACTTTCAAAAACGCCAAATATGCACACCACATATTGAGAGGAACCTAAAGTTACATTCATACATCTATGTGTATGTGTCCCTGCATGCATATTTTAAAAGGTATTCTCAAAGTCAATACGATATATATTTAACATGAAGCATTGCATTGAGGTCCCCTAACAAATTTGTTGAAATCGGGGTAAAATTTGGGACCGTCACAGGGGTCACTTTGTATATAGAGATATATTGGGAAACCACGTTTGCACAGCAATTATATATTCACAAGATCTCGGACGAGTTATTGAACCAGAGTGATTTGACTATAAAAGTCCCAGCAACAGGGCTTATACGCATATTTTAAGTGACACTTTAAAAAAACTTTTTCTACGAAAATTCAAAGCCTAGACGTTACATATTTTATATGTAGCACAGCATGGAGGTACCCTAACGGACTTGTTGAAGTCTGGTCCCGGGGGTCAAATTTTGGGCCGCCCAATAACAAGTTCCTGAACCAACGTGATTCGACCACAAATGCCTCCGCCACAGGAATTGTAAGCATGTTTTAAGCGAAACATTAAAAAAAACATTTTCATAAGAAATGTAAGGTTTGTTGAAATCGGGCCCCTGGGGTCAAATTTTGAGCCGCCACAGCGGTCACAATTTTACATAGAGTTATATTGGGAAACTGTTTAAGACGCTATAACACCCATATTTTTTATTGCACAGCAGTATTGCACACAATATCACCAAAATGTTGTTGAATCAACGTGATTCGAACACAAATACCCCCGCAACGCGGCTTATAATTACATTTTAAGCAAAATTTTAAAAAACTATTTTCTCTAAAAGTTTAATACCTAGTCCTTAGATATTTTACGAGTAGCATTGCATGGTAATCTACTAAATGATTTGTTGAAAAGTAACTTATCATCTCAAAACATTTCCTCTGAAATGTTCATCTGTTCATTTATTTCCAGAAGAGCGATTCAGACCCTCTTGGGCCTCTGCACTATTGTCCGCGTCAACCACAAGTAACCTTTCTTAAGTAAGGCATAATAATGTGTTAAAAATAATGAAATAACGATTTTTCTGAAATTTAAGTGCTTTTATTGCCCACGTCAGCCACAAGTATCCATGATTGTGTTTAAAAAATATAATAATGAATAATATATTTGGAAAAATCACAGTCTTAAGTTGTTTTGGGCTACCAATGATAAATCACCTGTTTTTCATCATTACCAAACCCATCAGAAGATCAAATTAAATTATTACAAACTATGTGTTTTAGTTTCCTCATGAAAAAAAGCATCCAAATAGATAAAAAATATAAATTGTAACACAAGATTATAAGAGTGGAGGACTCAGAATGATTGACATTAAACAGTTTGTATATGCTTTAAAACTAATTTGGATAAGAAGAAAATGTTTATTTTTTGATAATGATTATGTGAAAAAATAACTTTTTAAAAAAATGCAACCCATTTTGGAAAGATGTGAACACAAGTGTGGAGTTATTGATAATTCCCTTAGTACCAATGTCATGGAAAAAGTAATGATTCACCAATAAAATGTCTTTTTTGTATTGACCGTTTTCTTTTATTGTGCTTTTCAATTTATAATTCTCATTATCATAATCATAATTTGACATTTGAAATAAAAAGTCGATTTAAAAAAAGTGTTATACAGGTTTCGTAGTTAATTGTTATAAATGTTTATACAACCATGTACAGTAGACTTTGTTCTTTTAATATATTTTCCATACAGTTTCTTTTATTATGAAAAATGTTTTATTAGTATTTAAAGTACATGAAGAAAAAAAAACAAGCAGTTTTAGATGCTGTTAATGTCTATAAATAAGTATATACATAGTGCTTTGAATTTAATTAGATAATGTTACATAGTCTTTCTTTGAGATTCTATATATCATACAAGTATGTAACACACAACATATATGTCTATGTTAAATACTTCAATGAAGTTATCTTATTTTGTTAACAACGCAGTGAAAGCAGGTTTCTGTTTCACCAACACTTTTTCTTTGTATTACAGTCTTAACAGATTTAAGAATGGTTGTTCGTCTATTCTGTAGCCAGTGTGAATTGTTTTTCCTTTAGGTATTTGTGTGAATGCCCGAGTTGTGTTGGCGCAGCGTAAGCAAGTTCTCTGTTTACATGGTTTTTGTTTGTGAAGATTTGTTCCCTGTTTACATGGTTTTTGTTTGTGAAGATTTGTTTTCACAAACAGAATAAAGAACACATTTTCCTTATTAATACAAATTAATTTTGAAAGTTAGTACAAACTGAAACACTGTGGTATGTGCAGTCATTGTAAAACTTATTTGATATTAATAACAAAATATAAATGAAAAACTAAAAAAACTACTAATTTACTAAAGAACCTCGAAAATTGCCTCTTAATTTACAAATCAGAATTATTCAGACTCAATTCATTTACGAGACAATTTCTTCTGCAGGATGTGATTCACTTCCCACTTCGCCACCCAATGGTGAATTTGTACGAGATGGTTGCGGGTACGCACGACTTGTGTGCAATGAAGGGTATGCAATCGTGGGCTCACCAACAAAGGTCAAATGTCAACAGGGAATGTGGGACACAACTAGCGCATGCTGTGGAGGTACGAAATAAAACTAAACACATCCTTAAGTACATTAAGTACATTGTACATTGTTCTTAAACACATATGTGGGTAACGTACCGTTCTCATAGTCGTGTAAAAGGATCGAATCCACGATTCTTCAATCCTGGGCACGATGGTCTACCACTGACCGTTGAGCTCCTCATTTATTGTTCTGGTAAGCGTTTTAATTGGCATTTGAAAACAATTGGTGTTCTGTAGAACAAACCTTATAGGCAACGCATTTGAGCACGTTGATTGGTCAGTTGCTTCAGAATATTTTGAATGACGTCATAGTTCAGCAAGCGTTCAATTACTATGAATTGTAGGATAGGGATAGAGTTCTCTGCCTTTTTCTATTGGGAGACCTGATATAGGAGATATAAAGATCAGGGAGATATAAAGATCGGGAGATATAAAGATCTGTGATAGACTAATTGGGAGATATAAAGATCTGTGATAGACTAATTGATAGACACAATTAGTGACATATTAATTATTATTAGTGTAACAAGTCTGGCAGGTATCATTACACACCATAATTGTCTCGTCGGTAAATGCACGTCTACGTAAAACAAATTATATTTTAACGCAAATTATCCAAATTGAAATACGTTGGTCATACGAGATGCTGAAATTTCTTTTAAATACAATAAATCCTATTCAAAGCAACCAGTCAAGGAAATGAACAAACATTTCCTTTTAAGACGTGTCGTTTCTAAGTATATGTTTATTTGCTCTGAATGCATAGAAAAAAGAGAAAAGTTAAGTTAATTTGGCTACTTAAAACAGTCAAGTGAATGTTCGATCGTTAGAGATGACCACTTACACATGGTTGACTATTTGTCGAGCTGTAACCATGCTTACAGGATGTGACTTTACATATTACTACACATTAGTTTCTTAAGGCAATGTGTATATTATGTAATATTTTTAAAGTAAAGTGGTGTCTGTCCTGAGGTTTTCAAGACTTGATTAGTTGATTTCAAAGTATTAAACAAGGAATGCATTACACCGATACACCGATAGTAATTACACCGATAGTAATTACACCGATACACCGATTTACACCGATTTACACCGATACACCGATAGTTATTACACCGATACACCGATAGTAGTTATAGTTCTTTCTTTGCTAGTTTTCGGTAAAAAAAAATCAAAGAAGGCAAAGTAAATATTTTGAGTCGGACTCGGTCTAAAAATCTTACTTTATGGTTAATTTAGTTTTCCTGGTTTTATGCGTGAGTAAATAATGTGTTAAGAATGTCGAACTACGCACAAGTCAAATAACTAAATTAAATAAGTTCCGCTTGGAATCTTCTAATTAAACAAATTAATTTTCAACTTGAAAAGCTGCATTTCCGATTTGCAAACTTGAATTTCTGGAAAGCGTGTGTTTTGGGGGTCTTTTGATATACGATTAAACTCATTTTTCTGTTTTTTATGCATGTGTAAAGAATGTCGAATCACGCACAAATTGAATAATTTTCGACTTGGAGCTTTCCAAGTAAGAAAAAAAAAGAAAAAAAAGAATTTAATCATTATCATTGCAATCCTGACGATAACAATATTTTTTTTAGTTTGAGAAGTATAAGAAATATATTTTTAAACAATCTTCTGCATAGTAAACACGTAGGAATACATAACAGCTAGGAACGAAAATAGTGGTCCCGCTCAAGGGGTTTTATTGAAAAATAAAAGTCTTCACAAAATTGATGTTCTTAAATAAAAATACTTTAAAACATATATGATCAAAAAATGAAATTGAAGTAATTTTGAAACAACCCGCAAAGATACAATTTCGGGTAAGAATGGTCCTGTAGCATTGTCTGTTAACTAATTAGTAACATTGCTTATTTCTGCTCATGAACACACTACTAGTAGTCATTTTGCTTGTCAAACAGATGTTATTTGAATCTTACAGTTTGGACAGTTTGAGTCTTAGTTTGAATCTTAGACTCAAAATATTGATGCATGTTGGTCCAGCTGCTTGTACTTAAGTCGTGTGATTTTAACGTACAGTAAAACCTGACTTAAGCAGCCAGTCGAGAGATGGAGCTAAAGTGACCTTTTAAGACAGGTTGTTGCTTAATACAGGTTAATTTGTTCTAAAAGCATAACAATGGGAAATAGCAAATGTTGCTGCTTAAGACAGGTGGCTGCTTAATAGAGGTGGCGGCTTACACAGGTTTTACGGTATATTACGTGACGTTACGTGCATAACATTACCTTACCCAGCTGTTTGCTTATTCGTAATTGCAGTATGGGTTGCATTTACTATCTTTTGATTTTAAATTTCAGGTAAACTGGACATAGTATTCATCCTAGACACATCGTCAAGTATTGGGAGAAATGATTTTAATAGGGCTAAATCATTTTTAGGTGAACTTGCGAGTGACCTTAATTTAAACCATACTCGAGTAGCGTTAATGACCTTCGACAACGAAAGCACGATTCATTTTGGGCTCGATGAACACCGTACTAATGAAGGAATAAAAGAGGCAATCATGAATATTAAGTGAGTATGGAAGTTACCTTGACGTAATAGCGGAACGATAATCAAGCCGAATGTCGTGTGTTCAATCCCCACTGGAAGCTGGCTCATGTTTCACCAACATATACTTAAAAAAATTAGATCAAATAAAAGCAGCAAGGAGATCATGGTTTAAGACTGTTCCAGTTAAACTGAATATGGTTAAATTGATATTGATTATATAATTGTATTATAGATATATTACCAGTCGAAATTAAGTGAATTTTCCTAGTATTTAAGCAATGTTGGTGTAACAGAAGCGTGTAATATACGTTTCATCTCATCGTTCCATGTAACATTTTCATTTCCTATCAATTTCAGGCAAACATTTATGGGATTTACACCTACCGAGCATAGTTGTAATGGGATATATATAAAACCATAGAAATGTAACTATGTGATTTTTTAATTGAGTTAAGATTTCACTAAGACAGTTCCGGGGAACCTGTACTACGACACGGTAGAGTGTGATAAGCTAAGTACGAAGGATAGTGAACGACGTTTAAAATTTATTTCAATCTTCTCTATTTTTGTTTGTTTGGTTGATATATTTCCACAAGAACGTTATAAGTCTCACTACATAGTTACGCCCCTTTAGTCACGGTAGCAAGATTCTTGCACTCAAAAAAGTCCTTTTTAAGACTTTAATAGGATTTAAACCGATGCATGTGTTTATGAGTATTTGGTGACATTTTTTTTAAAACCCTTAGGGTGTCACTGCACTGTTTTTTATCAAAAAATAAAACACGGTTATTGTGCATTTTTGGGTGCGGATACATTCTTGCTAATAAAAGAATACTTAAAAAACGATTCTATGTAGATTGTTTTACCTAGGAAATCCTAGACATTATAGAACAAAATTCAATCATGTTGTGAGACCTATATCAACAGATTCATTGCATATTACATAATACATAGCGTAAACATGTATCAGATGTTATGCTTTTTGAGGAATCACTTTAACCAACTTTATACGACGCGAACTGAGCGGTTGGCGTACAAATGAGATGGAGAGTGCTGCATGCAAGTAAGGATCTATCATATCTCGCGTAGAACGAGTGAATATACGTCTCGCACACTAATTAATTATATAATTTTCTACATTTAGAGAAATGCACTTCTGGAACACTAAACACATTGCTAGTGGTTCTAGAGCGCCTTGTTCCTATAGATAGTCGTCTGTTGGTCCAAATGTGCAGGATTCAACATACCATTTGGGACTGACCAGGTTGCTTTTTTCACAATTTTGATGGTTTTATGACACCCCTTCATGTTGATAGTTCTGTCCATTTGTTGCAGTGTATCTCTACGCATCTTTAAACTGTTATATCTTCATCAAACCATACCCAATGTCATCCAAACTTGACAGAACTCATGAAAACGTTCCTATGTTCTTATACATAAAAGTATAAAATATTACTATTTTAAGCATTTTCAAAAAAAAAAATGCTCAACCGATTTACACTAGTCTTATTTCTAATTTTTTGGGAAGAGTACTGGTAAGTGAAACTTCAACGGTTGCAATGCTCTCTTGCTTTGATTGTTTTAGTAATTGTTGTAAACTTTTATATCATGAAAATATTGTACAGTGTCTCCATTACGCCAACAAGTAGTAGTTCATGGAGATTAAACAAACCCCCACTTATCATTCCCTGATTTTAGAACGCTCCCATGAATCATAAAAAAATTCTTCTTAAACCTAAAAATGCCGTTCTTCAAAACTGGATAATACATTGATCATACCGCACTTGAATTATGTATAGTCTGGATCATATGCAACGCTTGCTTTTCTAAAAGACAAACGTCTTGTCAAGTTGTGCAGGAGAAACACTTTGATTTGGAAGTAAGATCTGATTGGCTAAAACAAACACACCTCTGCGGTGGCTAGTTATATTAAAATTAAATTTAAAGATATTTAATCGGACGGAAGACATGACAGTTTTCTTGTACAAGATCTTTGTCATAAAAAATATCTAATAATATAAAAATAATGAATATAGAAATAAACATCCAAACGATACTCTTTTGAAATACTATGGAAATCTCCGAGGTAGTTCGATTTGAATCAACCAATCAAAAACGTTATTCGATTTTTGCTTAATAAAAATGATTTTTATTCTCGGCCGAACTTGTCAAGACGTTTGTCTTTAAGAAAAGCAAGCGTCGCATATGAGTAAGACTAAACTATGTTTTGATTTGAGTGACAGTCTACCACGAGAAGAAAAAGTAAAAAATGATAATATCATCAGTTGGGAAAATTCCGCTCGCTAAAAACATGGAATTGATACTAAAAGATGTTCTTTTACCCATTTGCTGAAATATCTTAAAAACTTCTGGAAGCCGTACACAAGATAGATGGACTACTGTCCTTTTCATTTAGAAATGTAACTTCATTGTATGGTTGAATGTTTGGAGAGATAAAGTCGCCTGGCGCTTGTGGCCATATCATTCTTAATCTCGTTCTTGAGTTGACAATTTTGGGTGCGGGGCTCCTCCGTAGACCCTCGTTCAGAACAACTATCATTTCCTCTGCCCAGGCTCTTTTAGATAATTCACATTTCATTACGAACCTCACCCGGCACAATCTCAAAATAGTTTGTCTAGAAGCCTAAGCTGCATGTTCTTTCAGTGTTCTCCGTGACCAAGTGGTTTAATGCGACGTCTTAAGTTCATTTACATTTGACCGCTGAGATCATAGGTTCGAGTCCTGCTCTCTCCAAACATTTAAAGTGTGAGAGTTTGTCAGTTACTTGCGGAAGGATGGTGGTTCTACTCGGTTTCATTCTTCCAGCAGGGGTCCTCCGTTGCCGAGTGGTCTAAGACGCCGTCTCAAGATCACTTACCTCTCACCGCTATGGGCGTAGGTTCGAGTCCCTCTCGCTCCAAAAACTTTATGTGAGAAAGTTTCCAGTTACTTGCGGACGAACAATGGTTCTACTCAGTCTGATACAGTCTGAGGTGTTCCCCTACCAGTAAAACTGGAAATACCATATATAACCTGAAATGTATTGAAAATGGCGTTAAACCCCAAAAAAATTCTTCCAGCAGTAAAACTGTTTATGCCATATATAACATTAAACACCATTTAAAAAAAGCATTTCTGTGTTTATTTAAACAAGTTGATCTAAAAGAGGATACATTAAAAGAAAAATATCACTTTTTGAATTGATTTATACATTTTAAAAAAATATATCATAAAGAATCTTCAAGTTCAATTATCTATTTATAAAATCTATTTTTAAGTTATATTATGTATGTAAAAGAAAGTTAAAGTTGAATGGAATTTATTTACCATTATGATCAATTGTTACTATTTGCGTGCTGTTATAATTGCTATTTGCATACTTTTAGTGTTTTTATTATTTGTGTACTGTTGTTGTTATTATTTGCGTACTTTTAGCGTTGTTATTATTTGTGTACTGTTGTTGTTATTATTTGCATACTTTTAGTGTTTTTATTATTTGTGTACTGTTGTTGTTATTATTTGCGTACTTTTAGCGTTGTTATCATTTGTGTACTGTTGTTATTATTTGCGTGCTGCTGTTGTTATTATTTGTGTACTGTTGTTGTTGCTGTTCTTGTTTGTATATTGTTTTTGATGTATTTATTATTTGCGCGCTGTAGTTGTTGTTGTTATTATGCCCCCGCCATTTTCAATGGTTGGGCATATAGTATCACCGCTGTCCGAACGTACGAAAATGGTTTCCGGCTTTTATATTAAGTTTTAATGAACATATTTAAACCAAATTTTGTGTGTGATTTTACATTCAGGTAATTCAGGTCAGGTTCATATTTCGTTCCGGTCTGATGATTTTTGATGGAGTTATGCCTGTTTTTGGACTTAAATTATTGACAAATGTCAAGGAATTGGTATCCGCGCGATATCTCTTGAAGGATTGGATGGATTTGATTCATATTTGGTAGAAACATGTATGGTCATAAACTACAGCTCTAAGTTCGATTTCCGTCAAAATCCCTGCATATTAATTAGGTGTTCTGGGCTCTGATTGGCTGATAGTTTCCGACCTCTAAAGTCTTATTTATGGACCGATTTTAACGAAAAGTTATATTTGGCTTTATATTAACAAGACCCCGATCAAGTTCGACAATGGATGGAATTGGCATATATTAATTATGTGATCTGGACTCTGATTGGCTGACGGTTTCCGACCTCTAAAATCTTTATTGATGGACCGACTTTGATGAAACTGGATATTTGGCTTCATTGATATCACAATGAAGTTACAAAGCGGGGGCATGTGTGTCCCATGGACGCATTTCTAGTTTATATATTGTTTTGGGTGTATTTATTATTTGCGTATTTTATTGTTGTTGTTGTTATTATTTTAGTATATGGTGTTTTGGTGTATTCATTATTTGTGTACTGTTGTAATGGTTATTATGAACTTACTGTTGTTGTTGTTAACAGTTTTCGACGTTCACCACCATATCGTTTTACGTTTACGTGGACGGCTTTTAACCTTGCCAGAACTAGTGACATATTAGACGTAGGACAACCGGCTAAAAAGGTCGCCTTATTATTGACAGATGGTGAGTTTTAGCATTTTGGTCAATGTTTCACTGTTCTGTGTGATCACAGGTCGTGAGTATTAGCATTTTGGGAAATGTTTCACTATGCTTTATGATCACAGGTGGTGAGTGTAAGCACTTTGATAAATGTTTCACTGTTCTGTGTGATCACAGGTAGTGAGTGTAAGCACTTTGATAAATGTTTCACTGTTCTGTGTGATCACAGGTAGTGAGTGTAAGCACTTTGATAAATGTTTCACTGTTCTGTGTGATCACAGGTAGTGAGTAGTAGCACTTTGATAAATGTTTCACTGCTCTGTGTGGTCACAGGTGGTGAGTATTAGCACTTTGGTAAATGTTTAAATGTTTGGTAAACTATTGTAAGCGATATTTACAGTTTTAGAAAATGTCTGTGGAGGTATATTTCATTAATGATTGTGTCAATATGATCATTACTGTTGACAAAATCATTAGTGGAATACCTTTACCTGTGTATTCTAAAACTGCAAATAGTGTTTGTGATAATGTGACTCTGAAATTCACCTGGCATTTCTTTATCCTTTCACTATATGTTCAAAAGCGTGGTTGGCTATTGGCAGGCTAGTTTGGTAGAAAAAGTACTCCTAAATAAGAAAAGCGAGGTTACCAGAACTGTAAATCGACTGATATAAAATGTAGTCTATACATAGAACCTGATATCTCCTGAATCGGGTCTATTAAGAGCCAATGAAAAGAGCAGGAAATTCTATGCCTGTCCCAAATTTCATAGGAATATTATGGGGAAAATTGAAAATTTTCCTTTTCACATCCATGTGTTCAAAAGATTTTTATTTAAAATCTAAAGCAGTGTCTGCTCATAGCAAATAAATCCATATGAGTGGGTGATTAAGGTCTTGACAAATCAAGGGGCTTGGATGTATAAGGCTCCTGTACGGGGACGATGTTTGTCTTACAGACGTATGGTATGGGAATTTAAAGTATTTCCTTCTCATAGTTATTAACCATTTGTTCAGTAAGGGTGTGGTGGGGTTATTTATCCATAAGGGGTTAAAACGACCCCCAAAGAGGGTTAATATTGTGGAAATTTCAAATTGACCTATGATTACTATCAGCCTGTTGGGCCTCTTGTTTTAAAACTTGGGTACCTTCGAAATAGTAAAAAACATGATAGAAGGCACGTCACGTAATAGAAATATTAAGATAATATGTAAGAATAGTTATATATCAGAGAAGAATATAAAAAATACCATAATTTAAATACTATACTTTGGTCCTTTGCTGGGGCCATGTGTATGAGACCTACTGGGTCAACACACTTTAAGGGAGAAAATTACTCGTGCAGGGACAGTGGCTCAACTCAGATTTATTCAGGTAATCCTTTATCAATGGAATTGGATATGCCATGTATGTCGTGTTGAAAATCGCCTTAGAAAAAAAGAAGAATGTAATATCGTTATGATGTACATTTATGTATAATAATGTATTAGTGGGAAAGACAATTGCGTTAGTTTTAGTAACTAAACTTCAATTTGCAGGGGAAAGTCAAAATAAAACGAGAACCATTCGGGCGGCAAATAGATTAAAACAAGACCAGAATGTTGTGGTCATTGGTGTTGGCGTTGACTTGAGGGAGCAAGGTGTGGCCGAGCTAGGTGCTGTGGTTACAAATGAAAACGATGCATCTACCTTCGAACCAGACAAACAATATATATTTGAAGTCAGTTTTTCTGATCTGCAGACTATGAAAGACCAATTGTTCTCAACGTTGTGTTGAAAAACGTGAGTATATGTGTGCGCAATTATTACTTTTTTTTAATTAGGCCATTATTAATTAATTGCTAGATTATCATCCAATTTTTTCTTAAAAACAGGGAGGGCGGGAGGATTTTATTTTTTTAATTTTTTTATGTTTTTTTGATGAAAAATAAAAAAAAATATGAAAATAAAAAAGGTCGGGGTGGCATGAAAATTAGGGGGTGGGCGGGGATAATAATCTAGCAATTAATTTATAATGGCCTTATTTACTTTAACTGAAACGCACCAAGATGACCTTAAAAGTTCATGTTATTGTAATTTATTGAGTAAACCATGTGACTATTTCCTCTTGGTTTATATAATTATAAATGATAAACAGATTTTGTCGTACCGTCTTGTGCATGTTTTAAGAAAGTGAATATAATATGATGACTTGTTGTGTGCTGTAAGGTTTATATGCTTCATGAAACATGGAACTTTTGCGGTATCAAACAGGTCTGCATTTTGTGTATTAGCTGTGTATGACATACTATTTTCGATTCTACGTTGAATGATAATTAATGGCACGTGTGCGTTAGCTGACATCTTACTTTGTTTTAAATTGAATGATAATTGATGACACGTGTGTGTTAGCTGACATCTTACTTTGTTTTGTATTGAATGATAATTGGTGACAAGTGTGTGTGACATCTGACTTTGTTTTGTATTGAATGATAATTAATGACACGTGTGTGTGACATCTGACTTTGTATTGTATTGAATAATAATTAATGACTCGTGTGTGTGACATCTGACTTTGTTTTGTATTGAATGATAATTAATGACACGTGTGTGTAACATCTTACTTTGTTTTGTATTGAATAATAATTAATGACACGTTTGCGTGACATCTTACTTTGTTTTGTATTAAATGATAATTAATGACACGTTTGCGTGACATCTTACTTTGTTTTGTATTAAATGATAATGAATGTCACGTTTGCGTGACATCTTACTTTGTTTTGTATTAAATGCTAATTAATGACACGTGTATGTTAACTGACATCTTACCTTGTTTTGTATTGAATGATAATACACATACCATTAAGATGTTTAATTTGTGCTTTACACTTAGAAGCACTGCTTACTATTTCTTTGCTATTTTTTTTTTTTGCATTTTCTTGGCATGAACGGATTGAAGTTAACTCTTTGAAAGTACAAGCCATAGACCTTAGATATGTTGTTTGAAGCATTGCATGGAGTTCCTCTTAAAGGGTTGATAACATCTACTGGTTTATTTGTATATACGATATAATCCCCGTTTTTTTAACCAAACTTGCGCAAAGTTATATAACCACAAGATCTTTGGGGATATTTCTTCTAGTGGTATGTTTCCAGTAAAGCGATTCAGGCACTCTTAGGCCTCATGTTTTTGTGTGTGCTCTTTGTTTTACATTCTTGGAATATCTTATGTTTATATATCAGTGTTTTTTCTCCAATGTAGGCCTCTTCGGTGAAGAAAAGCAAAACAGAAAAACGTACTTTTTTGTTATTTTAGTTTATTAAATAAATGTCTCTAATAATATTTTGTCTATCTTACTCAGTTATAAGTGCACTTATAATCTATAAAGAAGCAGAAGTATATCCAAGAAACTGATATTCCCCGAATCAGGTCTATTAACCCAAAATGAAAAAGCAGGGAATTCATAGCAATTGAACGTTTACTATACTATGACGTCATTCAAACTTTCAGTTGAAGCGATTTAACAATCAACGTGCTCAAATGTGGCTTTCCCAACAACCCAGTCGGGAGAACTGGGTCCGTTCTGTAAACTAAAACGGACCCAGCTCATCCGATTGGGTCCGTTAAATAGCAATGTTGGGAAAGCCACATCTGCGCACGTTGATTGGTCAGTTGCTTAAACTGACAGTTTGAATTCCCTGCGTTTTTTTTGGGGGTGGGGGGGGGGGGGGGGGGGTGGGGGGGGGGGTTAATAGACCTGATTCGGGAGATACATGTATCAGGTTCTGGGATATACTTTTATTTGTAACGCATTTCGGAATCAGTCACTCGAGTGACGCATTACAAGGAGCAGTATTATTTTGCTAGTATGATATATATATTTTTGTACATATTTGATAATATTGATGTGACCGCAGCGTTTGTCTAAGTGTAGAGCGTTTATCTCGCATGTGGAAGGTTGTGGGTTTGATCCCCCACCAGGTATTAAGTTAAACTTAAGATAAAGCTATAAATAAAGCACAATTTTATTTAACCTTTGTGTATATTACTTGGTACACGTGTACAAATAGTATTTATATAACGGAAGAAGTTGAAGATATATATGCGAGTTTATACGTTGATGACTGTCACAGTCACAAATTAATATGATTTAAAATTTATGTGACAGAATGAGTATATTGAATGATTTGTTGATTGATTGAATGGTTGAATATTTAGCGTCATTTTTATGCCATCGAGGGCTAACAGACGATCAGTTAACCTAACCACTGATTACTCGAAACACCCCATCTCCGTGAGTAACTTATAACTTTCCCACTTGAATCAGCGGTGAGAGACGAATGATAATTAGACACGATGTCGTAAATCAGTCATCACAGAGAATGTTGCCGTGACGGGATTCGAACTCACGACCCCTTGATTGATAGACGAGTTACCGACTGAGCTAATCGGGCCCGGCAAAGAATGAGTATAAAAATAATCTAAAGAAAACGGCGGTTATTTACACAGAAATAAGAGCTTAACATACAACGGGACAAATATCACAATTGTTTTTGGCGATATATTCATGGGCTTTTACATTACATCAAAATCATGAATATGCTTGAATGCATTACACCAAATTTATGAATATGTTTGAAAGCATTACACCAAAACTATGAATATGTTTGAAAGCATTACACCAAAACTATGAATATGTTTGAAAGCATTACACCAAAACTATGAATATGTTTAAAAGCTACAGATATGCTATTTCAGAAAGAAAAGTTGGATATTTTAAACACAATTAACGTTTAAAATTTACATTACTTAAATAGAAAAAAGTGTCTATTGTCTATTGATAGCCACGCACAGGTAATTTAAATTAATCAACAAAAACATATGGTTTGTTAAACTACGAAGGGTGTTCCGTAAATATTGCAACTGCTGTATCAGTTCTTGTAAATCATGCAATATATAAATGAAACAACTTCGTATCGCTAGAATGATCATTTGTGTGTGTGTGTGTCACAGGTAAAAAGCCAGCCTCATTCATTCACCGACCTGGGTGCATTGCTTTGTTGTATATTCATACATTTAGATGTTAAATGACTGGTAAACGAGCTGGAAATATGCTTTGCAATTAGGGCCAATATTCGAATAGGTCATCACTTCGGTCGAAATACATTTATCGAAAGGTGTGTGACATTTACAGGGAGGGTCAAATGGCGTATAGTACTGTTTGTAGGTGGGTGGTTCAATTTCATTTGGGTAGCTGCAGTTGAAAGATGCTGCTCGCACCGGTCGTCCTGAAACGCCAACAGTCAAAGCCAATATCGAACACATCCGCGAAATCCGGAAAACTGCTGTTCGATACAAAGTAAGAGACCTAGCTCGGATGACAAACTTGTCGTTAGCACGAGTTCATTTGATTTCGAGAAGGCATCGAAATGTTAAGAAAATCAATGCACAATGGAAAGCACACTTGCTGAAAAAATGAAGTGTTGTTATTGTGAAAAAAAGCTTCTGAAAAAGTTTCCGAAATACAGCAACACTTCTTTATAGAATTTAGTTGCAGATGCCGAAACGTGGGTCATTATTAGAAGCCAAAAGAAAAGTATCTAACAGAAACTGGGCCACGGAAATTATGAGACACTCACGTATTGCAAAATGCGATCTGTTAGGAAGGTTCTGTGTGCATTTTTTTACATTAAAAATGTCCTGACATAGTTACCGGCAGTCACAAAGGGCAGAACAGTCATTGGGCGTTTAATAAAAATGTTCATTACAATTAAAGAAAGCAATTAAAGGTATAAGCCCACCATTGATTTTTTGTTCTTTAGTCTATAGTAAATAATAAAAGTTTGAAGACTTGTCATTCATAGAGAGACCCAGATGAAAGAAGTGAAACTTACATTTTACTGTTTGTCAACCTCTGCACTTCCAAAATATGATGAGAAAAGTAGGGGTCATGTATCATATAAGAGATTTTTCTGCACAGTGTGTACACTGTTGGCAAAGTGAAAGTATACTTCCGAAATCATGTATTCATACTCCAATTTCCAATAAATTCACAAACATGACAATGGTTTCATTCTCAATGTATTCAGAACGAAGTCGCCAAACAATTGATCAAGAATGATCGTAGAACTCTAGCAACAATACCAATCTTGGCTTTGATAGCATGCCATATGTGTTCACATAGCGACCACATAATCGACCGCATAATCGCTCCAATGTTGCTTATTTTAAATATAAAGATGTATTGTAAGCATTATTTACGGAACATCCCTCCTACTAAGTTTGTTGTTTTTTTCAAACTCGGAACGAAATAAAGAAAGATCCTGGTCTACTTTGTTTGAAAAAAAGCATATAAAAAATTATGCACTTGAATTAAAATCCAAGTAAATATTTTATTGTCACTGATTGGTAGGAAGCTTATTTAACAGAATGTTCTTTTTAAAAAAATGTTTTTAATGTAGCCCGTGTGGTACTAAGAATAGAATCACTGTCGATTTCTGCAGAGGGGTAGGAATCCTCCGAATGAGTGTCATGTTCATTTTATCAATTTTTGTCATGTTCACTATTGTGGTTAAATTATCAACCCCGGTGTGGTTCCAGGGAGCCATGAGTGATAGCAAGAATAGGATCACTGTGGCTTATGCATGTCGTAAGAAGCGACAAATTGAGTAATACGATAGGATTTGCTGAAACTCTGCAGTTCTGCAGGTATCAAGGATCTAGGTCCATTCTGCATATTCATTTGTTGATGTAATTTTTTAAATCTGTATGTTAATTTGTTGTTTTGTACATGTAGAGTGAACCTGGAATCTTCCTTCCTGTTTGGCGTCGAATAACTTATAATGTGTTGGTACGCCGTAAAACCCAATTCATTCATTCCTTTTTAAAATGTAATATTTAAGATTGCTGATTATTGATATATAGTTTACTCGAATAAAACAGGAATAACAAGAACATTAGTATCTGTGTATTAATCGAGTATACGTTTTTTGCATACTTTATGTGACAACTATTTACGAAGCTTCTGTATCCAGACAGTTTCCACAAGGGCTGTGTAAATTTTCAGTCATACGATGGTGTGCAGCAGGGATCGGTCAGATTTGATACTTTGCAGCAATCGTTTCTTTTTAATCTTTATATTACCGACGTCTGCTTGATGAACCTACATATAAGAACATCGTTTTAATTAACTTAATGTCCATTTCTTTATCTTTCAGAAGGACCCAGTGAATATGGAATAACATCAAAAAGGACTTAACAAATAAGAAGAAATTATTGGACTCAAAACTTTTTTTATACATTTTTAGATATTTTGACAAACTAAATGTTGTTGTTAATAGAAATTATTTTCCTGTTTTGAATATTGTATATCTTCAACAATAAAGTAACTTCATTGTCACTTTTTGAGTAGTATATTAGTATGATTGACCACAATTAAAGTATACGAAGGATGTTACACACAGTTCGCGGGTTCGATCCTCCGTCACAGCTATGTGTGGTGTTCATGAGCAAGACACTTTTTTAGCTCGCCGGGACGAAGTCCAAAGAGAGCTATTGCCATGACCCCGGCGTCGTCGTCGTAGTCGTCTGTAGACACCTAGGTTAAACTTTTGCGTTTAAGATATTTATGCAACCACTCATTTGATGTGAATGAAACTTCGCAGTGTGTTCACCATCATCAATGGAACACACACAGACAAAAAACATAACTCTGGATTGCATTTTGGCACAGTTATGGCCCTTTTAGGACTTAGACACCCAGTGGCGAGCTTTGTTGTCTTCTGACAACTCTTGTTTCGCATATGCTTAGTACTGGATCTATCCATGAATACTTCGAGCGTGATTTGTCTAAGCTGTAAGAACAATCGAAGTAAAATAAATAAGTTTTAACAATAGAAATATATAGATAATGTATACGACATATAATTTGTGGCAATGAAACGAGTTGAGCCACAAGTTGTAGCAAACTTAGTTACGGCCCTCCCTTCAATATAATGGTGGTGGCAATTATAACATTAGATATGAAACATAAACCTGCAATGAAGGGAAATGTAGAGATAAATCAAAGAGAAAAGAATCAAAAGTAGGAAATAATTCAAAGAAAGAGAAAAATACATAACATGATTATTTTAAGGTGCTGTCATAATATCGTTTCGTTGCATTGAATGCTACTGGGTATCTGATGCCATGACAGTCAGTTGTTGACAAAACGTTTTTGTGTTTTTAATGAACTGTATCTGTAAATTAAATAACTGTTGTACCTGTGTACATCTGAATGTATGTTCGTCATTTTATATGCACTCTGACCAGATAAAAGCACACGTGTACTTAACGTCTCGCACAACAATTAATTTTGTACTGTTCTACATATAGAGACATGCACTTCTGGAACACTGGATACATTACCAATGGTTCTAAAAGTGCCGTGTTCCCATCTCTGTTGGTCAAATTATGCAGAAAAAAAACATTGGGTTGACCAGGTTGCTTAATTTCGATGGTTTTATTTCTGACAATTCTGCCCATTTGTTGCAGTGTATCACTACGCATCTTTAAACTGTTATAGCTTCATCAAACAGTTCCCAATGTCATCCAAACTTGGCAGAAATCATGAAAATGTTCCAATGTTTCCATGTGCACAAAGAAAAATGATACGTTGTACTTTTTTAACAAAAATATTGCCCAACCGCTTTTCACAGCTCTAATTTCTTGGGCGTAAGAATCTTGCTACAGTCATGTAAGGGAAGTAGCCTTCAGGGATGAAAACGGCGTGTATATTATAGGACATTGCATGCAGTTCGGTGTCTTCTTTTTCATTACCACATCCGTTACATCTTGCTTCAAGGGTGAAAAGATTTTAAGAAAATGTTTAACTTAGATTACTGCATCCGTTTCTCAAACGAGCATAAGACCTGATACAATTCGGCTATCAGTCCATAATGGAATAAACGAATTTGCAAATAACTGTGTTAAAAACAACATGATCTGAAGATTCCACAGGCTGTAAGGTATATTTCCTCCTACTGTCTCTGGAAAAAGATTATCTTAATAATCGGGCAGTATTCTTGTTTTTATATACATGTATTATTTATATTTTCTTCTTCTTTCTAAAACGACATAACCATCCGATTTCAGTATACAACTTATTGATAGAAACCGAACACGTCAGCCCGGTAACTACTCTGTCTGCTTTGTGTTTTATTTGTTCCAGATTATCTTTTCCATATTGATAACAATTATCAAAATCAATGTATTCATTTTCAAAAACTGGTCACCGATATATTATATAAGTTTGGTCTATAGCTTTCCGGTTTAGAGTAAATTTCGCATTATACTTAAAACAATTAAACCTGGTGAAACGTTATTGTCTATTATAAGTTAATACCATTTTTTAAACGTTACAGCTAAATATGTATTACGCTCTACATCTTTTAACATTAAATTCAAATTTAGAATTATCTCCTCAATCGTCCAGATTAAAATGAACTATAACCACAATGTTCACAACGTTCTAGAAATCAGATATGGTTTAACAACCATATAAGTAACACATTGCTTCTTTAGGTCCTTTTGAGATAGTTTTTTTATTATTGATTTGATCTGTTTAATGCTATTTGCACTCAAGTGTATTTCATTCCGCTCAACTGACACCGTTAACACCGTCTCGATAGTGTTAATGTAACTAGTATTACACTATAAACCAAATACGCCGTCTCGATAGTGTTAATGTAACTAGTATTACACTATAAACCAAATACGCTATTGTGAATCTAAGTCATTCTATTTATAGTTAGACTCTACCAATACAGGTAACACATTAATATTGAATCTATTGTATTGTACAATTTATGTAACAGATAAATGTTCTTTCATCCCTAATACAGTAGGTTCAATCTTAAAATAGAATGACGAAGTTCCAAAATAGCGTATAGGGTTTATAGTATAGATTGTTATATATGTTTAAGTCACAAAAATTGTGATTATATACACAGGGTTAAAAACACTCGTTCGGCATTTTATTACCTATTAAAACACATTTTTCACTGCACTTCACTGTCTATCATTGGTTTCTAATTTCTCTTGTGTTTTCGTAATTCACTTTACAATTGTGTGTAGAATGCTGGTTTGAACTGCTCCACCCCGTACCCATTGTTTGTTTTTAAACACATTAACACATGGTGCCGTAGTAACCTCTTTTGGCAGTGCATACCAGTACAGTTCTATCCTTTGACTAAAAGTGTTTTTCTTACATCTAATTTAACTCTTTTTTATATATTTTACTGGTATTGCCCCTGGTGATAAATCCCTGGTGATTTTGAAATTGAAATAATTTGTTTTTGTCCAGTTCGTTTATTCCTACAATGATTTTATAGACTTTGCTTACTTTGATGTAACGATCAGATTATTGTTTATTATACTGACCTTCTAAATATGTTGAATTTGAAAATGTAAAAGTAAGTGATATATCATCAGATCTCAACACATTCCTGTAATACTATACAAGTTCTAAGCAATGTTTTTAAATAAAAATAATGTAAATTGAAAAAAATAAAAGAACCAAATCAAACTTGGGGGAACTCCGAAAGTTATTTGTTCGATTTCTGAAAAACTAGTAACTATAAAAACTATTTTGTTCAAATTATTTTCTATCCATCTACGAAGAGTTTCACTTAATATAACATTTTCCTTTAATTTGAATAGATGGCATTTCAACCAGACGCGATCAAATGCTTTTGGAACATCACGGAATATCATGCAAGTGAACTGTTTGTTATCTATACCGTGACAAATTTTATATAATATATAATGTGTAACACCCACTCATTTTTTAAGCTTTCCTGCATATTTGCTAAGAAAAAAAACAAGATATCCTGTTACTATATATTTTCTCTCATTTTAATTTACTCATTAAAATATGTTATTATCTCATTTCAATAACTATGAATCAAGATAAGGCAGTTCCTGGGGTAAAATTCGACAGACTGTTGTTTTTTCTTCACACTTGGTATTTCATTACTCATTGCTATATATTATATATATCATATTATATTGAGTCGTATTTTCAAAATGGTCGTAAAATATGGGATTAACTTCAGTAGTTGTGTTCTTGTGATTTCAATGTTTAACTTTTTAACCTTAAAACAATTCCATTATTTCACTCAAATGTTCGTTATCACTAGCCGACGTGTCACGAGTTACCCACATATCTTTAAAATAAAGGTCAGGAGTAGGGGTCAAATGTTTGGGTATTTTGTTCTTTTTTTATTTCATTGTAACAGTTTAACAATATAAGATGTAAAGTATGCATATGGTGATATAATATATATAAGATTTCCAGTACTACAGTATCAAAATCTGTAAAAAAGGATGACCCTCCAGACGATGAAATAAATGTATTACCTCTTAGTTTTAGTTATTATTTTATTAATCAATTATACAGTGACTGTACACGTACCATAATGGTTCATTTTCTTTGCACTTACACCCTAAGTTGATAGTATTAACAGGAAAATTTGCGCTTTATCTATTTTGTGAAATAATCTTTACAAACAAATGCCACAGAAACGGAAAGTTGGCTTACGCTTCGCCACCGCACTCAGGTATTCTCTCAGGAGCCAAAAAACTTAAATATACAGATAAAGAGTGCAGGTGACCGTGATTTTACACTTGATTAGCTGTGATGATGGGAATCGATTGATATTTTCACAAACGATTATCGGTTACAATTGGTTTGGTTCAACTGGTAATCGGATAATCGGCCAATATGGGTTATAGTGATAAAGAGCAATTAACTGTGCATTTAAATAGAATCAGACAGAGAGAGAGAGAGAGAGAGAGAGAGAGAGAGAGAGAGAGAGATCAAATGAAAGACTTGTCTTTATGTCTATGAAAGGTGTTATTAGAATGGGTAATAAGCTCATTTACTTCACCTATGTAAAAAACATTCGTAGAGAACACGATGAAGATTGAGACAAAGACATATAAAAATCATTTAGGCTGAAATAACTTGAGTTCCCCATGTAGTCTGGTTATCTAACATAAATTATCTGAAACTAGAGAATAACCGAAAATGTCACTGTTCGGCGGCAATTATCGGCGGTCTGAGGCAATCGGAACACCTCTAGGATTCAGTAAAACTGCATTATGTTTTATCAACATTGGTTAGTCTTTGGGCATCGGAGTAAACCCTTAGAACATATTCATCTTGGTGAAACACAAACCTGCCTCAGTGCGTTGCAAATATAACAAGATAACGTCACTACAGTATTTGGCACATAATAATACTATGTGTTAATTACTTGTATAATTGACATAATCTCAGTGAAAATATATATGACAATTTCATTAATTTAATTCAAGGAATTCTATACTATTCGCTTGTTTATAAACATTAAAGGCATCAGAAACTTATAAAACGGTTTATTGTCCATGTTCTTAAAATATCAAATATTGCCATTTTTAATATATGCATGTCTAACTGCAAGGAGATACAAATTGAAAGAATAGTCTACTTGATTTTAGTAAAAGCAATTAAATCACAACAGCTAGAGGAATCAATCAACCCCTCTAAGAGCGTCAAATCCTGCCCGATAAAAGTTTACTGTTGTATTATAAAACTTTCGAATATAATGTTTTTGACAGAGTTCTTTTTTATTTATGGTAATAGTTGTATATTATGTGTATTGCGGTTAATATTAGTTTATTAAAGGTTGGTTCTAAACACGATTTCGATAAAATAACAGCAACTGACTGGTTTGAATCATTTTTAGTGGAAAATAGTGTGTGGATATAAGATGTTCAAATATTATGCTCCGCCATTTTTAGCTGCCGTGAGGCTGCCCGTTTATTAACCCGTAACGGTTCTGCAGGGGTCGGGGTCAACCCTCTGCAAACGTCAGATGTTGGCGTACATTGCAAAAAATCTCGTACTTGTACATTTTAAAATATCGTCATTTATCGAAAAAATTAATAGAAATTTTAAATATATACTATCCTATTCAGTTATTTTTACTCTTTTAAAATAAAAAATTAAATAAAAATTATTTAAAGAATATGTTTTAATAATAAACAAAAAGAATGTCACGAAATGTCAAAAACGTCACCGTAAGATGTAACAAAAAAAGTAAATAAATAACGATTCCTTGCTATGATTTCACTCCCAAAATCCGTTATTTGACGTGTTGTCGAGAGTTCTAAGTGATATAACAATTTCAAATCGGAACTCACTACAAGTGATAAACAAGAAGCGAAAGACTGGATACAGAAAAATCGTGTTTTTTTTCTTTCATCAACTCGCTATGTAAAAATTCAAAGTGTCTTCTGTATATTCTACTTACTCTGTTTTCTCAATAAAAAGAGTTCTTTATATCATTTGAATGAAAATCTATTTTAGAGAAATAAAAGAATGAAGTTTATATCTATATCAAGTGAAATTAAATGTCTAGCCGCGATGTAATATCTATAAATATTTGACAATTATAAATTTTAACAAAGTTTGTAGTATTTTTTGACAGTTTCTCAATGTTGTTAAGTGTCAATTTATATACCGGTTTAAAAGTTCTAGTTTTTTTGTTGTAGATGTTTATATTCAACGTATGCGGGGAAGGGGTATTAAATTGGGCAATGTCCGTGCTTATGTGCGTCCGTGTAACAAAAACCTTTACCAGAACACAACTCCAAAACCGTTCAGAGTGACTTCACGAAACTTTGAACGTATGTCAACCTAGTGGTCAAGCTATGAGGGAGTTTTCATATTCGGTTACAATGAAAACAGTTAACCAAAATTACTAAATTTTCCCTTTTCGGTGCACATCTCCAAAAAAAAAAACTAGTGGTCTCGTAGTGTACTTTGCTGTGAAGGAACTCAAAACATCTAAATAAAATACCTCATGGTGGAGGAAGGATATTGATGACTACGTCTTTTTTGTACATTTATGTGGCGCACGTGGTCCAGTGGCAGATATGGATATATACACTCGTCTTAAATATGCTTCGTTTCCATATCTCTTCCTGTGTTGCGTTTTCCTATTTCGTCCTGTATTGCGTTTTCCTATCTCTTCAGTGTATATATGCCACCTCTACCTATAATCCAAATGGCAAACTTGGTTGTATCACCTTTCAAGGTAAGGACACAGACGTGGCTATATCGTTTGCCTTCTTCGGCAGAAGGTATTACAGAATTTGAATTGTTTGGATATTAAGCGACAGTTTAATGGCATGGAGTGCTAACATGCTAAAAGACTAACATACCATACCAGCCACCCTTTTCCTGTGAACCTGGAAGGTTAACCAGTACTCGAGCACACATATATATATATACGTAACCGATCGTCAGACAAAGAAACACTTCGTTTGTGTGGGTATTATAATGTGTAGGGAGTGTAGGCTTGTCGGTTTAGATAAAGTGGTCATGTAAAAATGGAAAACAACACCTATATATAGAATCTTTCTCAGCCTTCAATACTGAAGAGTTACAAAGTACATGAAAAAACACAGCATTTTATTTGACATTTCCATAGCTTTTTATAGAATATTCTATTGTTATAGATCATTAACTTTTTTACATTGGATTTGGCAAAAACTGTAAAATTAAAGTTGCATTCTGTGATACTTATATTTAATAAGTTGAAATACTTAATGAATTTTATAGAATATGGTTGATAGTCATAAAATTACCCTTTATTTATTTATCTATTTTATTTGTAATTAAGTATGTTTATATAATGCAACCTGTATATGTGTGTTTTAACCTGGAAAAAAATATCAATCAATCAACATACAATTATACGAAACAAATATACAGCACAGTACACTATAAACCAAATACGCTATTTTGAAACTACGTCATTCTATTTAGAGATGGTACGTATCGTATTAGGGATGCCAGCACATTTATCTGTTACATAAATTATACAATACTATATATTGAATATTAATGTGTTACCTGTATTGGACATGTCTAACTATAAATAGAATGATGTAGTTTCACAATAGCATATTGGGTTTATAAAATACAATTCAATACATAAATAAAAGTTACACACACGCTCACAAAGCGTATTTCATAATAATTACGAAACAATCAAAATGAACAATCAACACACAAGTTAAACTGAAATGGTTATATTAAATAGGACATTCGATACTCATATACATAATGGTGTTGCCTCGATTTATTTTAAAATGTTCTTTGAATGAAGATTCGCCAGCTTCGCGGAAATACATTAATAAAACTACGTTATTCGCGCTTTCATGATCGTTGGAGTTTACATTTTCGACAACGATGCTAAATACTGGCAACTTGCCAACTCATTAATTGCTGACCAACTCAGTTTTGTCATCAGTTCATTTCGTGCCCTCGTAATAATACGAGCTATCCATATCGCTTTACACAAGACCATCAAACGGTTTCAAGTTTCAAAGTTTTATTGTATATATATTGTCACCAGCAGCGAGTGGTTTAATTAGAAAGAAATCGTCACCACTAGGGATAGGTTTTTATATAAAATCACCACCACTAGTAAGCGGTTTCCATATAAAAGCGTCACATTTCTAAAGTCGCTATCACTAGTAAGTGGTTTCCATAAAAAGGGGTAATGTTTCCATATGAAATCGCCACCACTAGTAAGTGTACCATTTACATAGTATTATTACGTGAGATATGGCAAAGACATCAACAAATACAAATTCACAAATTGATACACATTAAGTATATGTACAATATAAACAACAAACATATTATTCATTTTATAAAGTAATTAAATCCTTCAAAATAGCTTTACGAATATCGAAGTCTTCTTTTATAACTTTGAGACTTTATACATCAAAGATTATTTTCGTTATCAGGCAGAAACATAAACATAATTAAATGTTAATGACCTTGACCTCTAAAGCGTTAACATAAAATGATGTTATAGAACAGAACAGAACATATATTTTATTTGACTTATACATAGTACATCGTCATAACTATACATTTGTTAACAAATATATTTAGATCATGTCACGTGAAAACACACACAAAAATATATGTACATATACCTTCATATAGCAGTGTTCGAGTGCTGAAATTAAATGAGGATTACAACATTCAACTATGTGTCAATGACAATCTAATAGATAAAGCACATTTTATATATTTTGCTAGGTTAAAAAGAGTATTTCTATTATCTGACTGTAATAATTCTATGAATTGAAACATACTATGTTTCTGAAAAAAATAGTTGCCTATATACGTATTGTTGTCTTAAATCTAAATAGCAGGGACATATCAAAATAAAATGAAATTCATCTTCTAATATAAATACTAACCAACAGAATCTCACGTACATTCAGGCACAGAACAGCATGTAACTTAACCAGCATTAATGGGAAATATAAAACTTAATAAACCTGTAAGTGACAAACTAGCTAAGAGAAAACATAAATATAAATGTTGAGAATGTGTATAATTGTATCTAAAAGTTTTATCTTTATTTCAGTCTCATCTATGTACAACGCAATAACAATAACATTAATATCATACAATATAATTTATGTACATAGTCATTCAAATATATGAATAACAAGAGAATATCACACAATGCAATATCTATGTGACACTAATATCAACGTAGTGATTTAATGTTTTACACTTGATTAGTAAACCCACTTATTCAGCCAAAATACATGACGATCCATACGGCACACTATATAGCAAACAAATCAATCACACATTCAATTACTAAAATGCAGACTATATAACATAGTTCAACACAGGTCATTCAAAGACTCCCGAGATTCGGCTGAATAAATATCATCAACAATAACACAATTCACGTGATTTTGCTGTTGGAATTCTACTATCAGTGAATTCACCTGTACGGCACGTGCAAGTATCATTTACTATATTTAGTGCCATAGTGTGGTTCCCGGCATGTAAGGCAAATAGAACTTAAAATTATTTCTGTACAAAACGTGTTTATGCGTAATGCATAACAATTTCAAGTGGGTTTAACAGTGTAAGTTAGATAAAATATAGTGAAATTCGATTTGGATTAATGACAGTATGTGAGTACATTATACAGTAACTGTTTGCAATAATGACCATACATAAACATATGCTGTAAATGATTAATTAAATATTGAGATCATTAAGTAAAAATTGACAAGTAACATATTTAGCAAGTTTTATTGCCAATACTTTATGAATGTTCTGGTAAAAGTTTTGTAATGTTTGCCATAACAATAATATTTTGGAAGACATGTATTTCTTATATCACAATAATTAGGACAAACAATAGTAAAGTCGTATTCGTTTCAATGACATTCAAGCCGCAGTGTGTGTGTGTGTATATAAATTATATACGTTTACATTGGCATCGTTCTATGTTTCTAAATCTACCCTCGTCTAATGCTAGCGTATGTGCTGAGTCTACTTAATGCAATTCGGTGACTGTTGTGTGTATGATTGATTGATTGATTGATTGATTGATTGATTGATTGATTGATTGATTGATTGATTGATTGATTGATTGAACATTTAGCATCATTTTATGCCATCGAGCTAACGACGATCAGTTAACCTAACCACTGCCGATCTTGAAAGGTTAACTAGTACTCGAGCACACCCCATCTCTGCAAGTAACTGATAACTTTCCCACTTGAATCAGTGGTGAGAGACGAATGATAATGAGCCACAATGTCGTATATCAATCACCCCGGAAACTGTTGCCGGGCGGGGAATCGAACTCACGACCCCTGGATTGATAGTCAGACGCGTTAACCGACTGAGCTAATCGGGTCCGGCTATTGTTTGTAACACACTTGACATAGTTTTCAATCTCGTGGATTATCCTAAGTTAGCTCGGAGATAACAACAAGTCATCGTGGGACTTTGAGTGTGTGTATGGAGGGCGGGGTACTTTTTCCTTTTTACATCTTTGATAAATACTTATTATTGCCGTAGCATATTCATTTATTTGGTATGTGTAACTTAGCCCTAATAAGCGATTAAATTTATAACCGAAATAATAATAGTAAAGTGACAACAGTTCTTTGTAGCGAACTAAATAAAACTATACATTAACATTTAACGGAGCAGGGTTCGAAATTGAGTGAAAGTTATTTCACTAACAAACAGTTTCCTGCACTACATTAACAATTCTCTATCCCCTCCCTCGCCCACCTCGCAAACAGTTTTCAACTAAAACAAAAACAATTTTGTTTGTTACTGTAAGCATTTATTCAGAACTTTACATTGGGTGTGCTTAACTAGGGTGCATGGGCACTTAGACTGCATTCCGTCGTTTTCGAGAACGCATTTTGGATTGATTATATAAACAGTCTATATTGTGTTGCTACGCATGATCAAAATCCAACTACGTTGCGGCTGCTGGCCGATCCCGTTAAGCTCAGTCGGTAGTGCGTCTGACTACCAATCCAGGGGTCTTGAGTTCGAATCTCTGCCCGGCCACAGTCATAGAGACGATGCATATACGGTATTGCGTCTCATTGTCATTCGTCTCTAACCGGTGAGTTAAATGGGGGAATTATCAGTTACTTGCAGATATGGGTGTGCTTGAGTGGTTGGCAATCGAACAGAACACATATTTCATAAGGATTTGTACAAAATCCATCATCATAAATTATACAATATACAATAAATATAAACGTGTATTCACATACCAGCAATAAATTCACGACTCAATATAATCCAAAGCTTAGAGTATGTTATGAAATAGTCAAATTAATGAATTCTGATAAATGACAAGTGGATGAACATTATGATTAAACAGGTAGCACTGTTTTTTTTCTAATTTCTAATGCTTCTTATATAAAGATATATCATGAAACATTGTATAATGTGGTTTTATCATGTGAATAATAATTCTAAAATCTTGAACACAGAAGGGTTTTGAAAGTAATTGTTTTTTTCATATGCTTTTTTCGTAAATTGTTAAAACATGGATATAAATTTATTCATAAGAACTGAAACTCGTCTTCTATATCACTTCAATTGCGATATAAAGAACATCTTTCATTTTTTTAAATATAACTGCTGCCTAGTTTGCTTTCTAGAAGAATGAACATAATTTTTTATAGTTTCAATCCAGTGTAAAATAATCCAAGATTACCAGATGAACTATCGAGATAATTCTAATACTTAAACTGAGTATTGACAGTTTAAGAACTGAGTTTTATTCTACTGATCCAAACCAGTGTTGAATAAAATTATCGATAACCTTTTGTTTAAAAATATGTTGGAATATTTTGAGATTTTCAAAACGATTATTCTCAAGTACATAAATGAATCCATTCATTCAGCATGGTTTTAATATATGATACCCAGTTCTTACAACCATGATGACAGTCATATAGTCCTTGTTCATATAGTTTGTTATCAATATATTATCAGTATTAATAGTTTTACACCAATAGATTAAAATCCTATATATTATATGAAGGATATCTCCGAAGCGCTCCATTACTTAATCTATCATTCGATAAACGTTTACAGAACTTTGAGTGTATTCTTTCTTTACTTTCGACGGGCCCGATAAGCTCAGTCGGCTACTTTCGCATTTTACCCAATTTAGGATTTTTTTGTGAGTATGTTTAAAGAAAAAAACCGGGCCCGATAAGCTTAGTTGGTAACGCGTTTGACTATCCAGTGTTCGTGAGTTCGAATCCCCGCCCGGCAACAGTCTCCGTGATGATTGATATACATTTTGTCTCATTATAGTTCGTATCTCACCGCTGATTCAAGTGGGAAAGTTATCAGTTACTTGTGTAGATGGGGTGTGCTCGATTATTGGTTAACCGTTCGGGATCCCAGGAAACAGTGGTTAGGTTAACTGATTGTCTGTTAGCCATCCACGGCATAACAATGACGCTAAATATTCAATTTTGACTTTCGACTTGCTATATCCCAAGACTTTTTTGCATAGATTAGAACAGTTTTATCCCATAGGCGAGCTTTGTTGTCTTCTGACAACTCCTGTTGTAGAGTGTTTTTTTGTTTCTGATTAATTGCCAAATTGTTAACAAGCCACTCACACGATCATGTTTTTAATTGCAAGTAAACATGTAATATGCTTCCCGTAGACTATGCACCAGTTTGGATAAATACACCGGAAAGCATCAGTAAATATACACATTTAAATAATTACCAAATGCGTCAATAAACGGTGAATAGGTCTACCTACATATATATGCATACGCACACCTACTTGGATACATTGTTTTGTAATATTAATTAATGTCTGTAAAAAAAAAGCGTATCTTTAAAGCACTAACAAAGATAACCTACCGTTGTTCTGATGATAATTACCCACCACACACATTGATATTACAAACCGTGATTTTGCTGACATTCATAACTATCTAGCATTCAATATCAATTATAGTAATTAGAGTTTAAACTTACTAAATTTACTTCGATTGTGAGACAAGTTCTTACAACCTACACAAATCATGCTCTAAGTCATCGTGGGTGTAACCAGTACTAAGCATAAGCGGAAAAAGTGTCTTACTCAGTGACACCACACATATATAGCCGTGGCTATTATATAATAATAATATGCAAATCCTATGTAACACAAGTTGCAGTTTCACGAATACTATCATTAATTCATAAAATATCAATTCAATAAATCTGTCATAGAACATGTGATAAACGTAGCATACACAAATATAATCACATACAATGATAAAACAGCAAAACTATGTCACTCTTTGAAGAGTTGCAAGAGACTGAGAGGTATAATTTCTCTCATAAAACCATACGTAGTTTACATTAAATATTGTCGTTTTGTACAAATCAAACATGTGTCGATTTTCTACGAAATTGATTAACATTGTATATAAATATTATACTAATATATGTATGATAACATTTGAGCCACACTTGTTAATCTCCAGGAAGGCGTATAACATTTGAGCCACACTCGTTAATCTCCGGGAAGGCGTATAACATTTGAGCCACACTCGTTAATCTCCGGGAAGGCGTATAACATTACCTACTTGATGCTCTAAAAGTGAACTTAAAAAAGAAACACGAGAATTTGAAATCTGCACTAGGATGCCGATAAATATGTTCATCAAAAATCATTTAAGAAACCATTTATGACCTCAAATCAGAATTGCTATGACCTAATACCACCATTGCTCAAATGTAATAAAAACTGAACTCCTGTAGAAAAGTAACAATCAAATCAATATTAAAACCGTTCAGTATTAAAATATATTATAATTATGTACACTGTAAAACAGTTTATTTGTATAGATTCGTGTGTTTATATACTGACAATAAAAAATTAATAACTATTAACTATTTAATTAATATATGATGTTTTAACAAAGATTCCGTTACTAAATGTTTAACTTGGTAACGTAACAGAAATAGATTTTTTTTTTTGAAAAGTGTAAAAATTGCCACCGGATGCGCTGATGTCAAAACTCCGTTTTTAATGACTTCACTCATTTGTACAAAACATTTCTAGACACCTGTCATTCGATGTTCAATCATCATTGATTTCCATTCACCCAAGCCCCGGTTGTTTCAATCAATGACTACTGGCTTAAAGGTAGGTGATTATATTTTCACAGTTTGGTTTTGTTATGTCAAAAAGACGCTGTCCCTACATGGCAACATATTAGCGTAATTAGCGCACAAGTCCGTGCGATATACAAAGGGGGTAAGTCATTCCATATGGCGCTCACCTGTCAATCAACTTGCCATACGCTGATCATTGCTATGACAATATATACAATAGGTCAAAAAGTTAGAGGCCAGCAAAACGTATCTCACAATACTATTATATAACGGACTTGACGTACCGTACTGGTCATTCCTTATTTCGAAGTCGATGTGTTGCAAACAAATTTTCAAGTGTTTCTTAAATGAAGTGTGAGTTTTTTTAGGAACTTTACCATCGTTATTTCGAGGACTTTTATTATTTATCACAAGATAAGGATTAATTCACATAATGGCAAACGCCACGCTGTTAACAAATGATGTGCTGCGCGAAGTTTACGGTGATAGCAGTGACTATTGTGGTGACAAGACAAGGGCCGCGCTTCCTTACTATAACAAGGACTCTCTTTTTGTTGAAGAAGGGGGCTCCAGGCGTGTTGACGCACGCTTGGAATCGTCCAGCGGTGATGATTCGTACTATGCGGAGGACAGCGATGAAAAGGAGGCGGACACTTCCTGTGACAACAGGCAGTACGCGACGCTGGAGACCGTCGATCAAAAATATATCTCTCACTCCAGTGACAACATTTACAGAAGGGCTCATCAAGATTTGAACGTGATTGAGTTTAAACAAACACCGCAGGCCCAGCCGTACGACATACAGTGCGTCCAGCAATCTTATTACCAAGGACATGGGCTTACATCCGGAAACGCGACGCCGTACGATACTCCGCAATATAAGTACGAGATGCCGGAATATCAGGCCTATATGCCGTACCAAAGTTCTGATGGCGATAAAAATCGGGATACGCCTTATTACGCGGCGCTGCCATCCCAAATGCACATTGCGGCGCCAAAATCTGAAAGCTGGGAATACGAGACACAGACGGCCGTGCCAGGAAAGGCAGGCGTATTTCTGTGTAACCGAGAGCTTTGGTCCAAGTTCCACACACATATAACGGAAATGATAGTTACTAAACAAGGGAGGTAAGTCATCAAATCTTGCTAACGAACGTTAAAATCCTAAATTTATTAACATGAGTTCATCACATATTTAGAATTAACTCTTTGGTTTATACTCATATTATTTAGCTTGATTTCGAAGTAATCTCAGAGCTTAAAGAAAACTTCGAGTCCGCTTCTCGGATAGACCATGTACTGATGTATTTTTTTTAGAGGTAAATTGGTCGGCTGGGATCAAACCTACCAATTGAAGCATGTCAATTGAAATGTACCCTGTATGTAACATATACGGTTATGTCAGGAGGGTCTGTCATAAATTATAAATTCTCCGTTAGGTTTTATAGCGGCTCGGCTATTCGGTTTATTAGAAATTGTTAAAAACGAACACTGGTGTATTACGCTATTTTTCTAATGATTCGGTGATATTTAATATTTTCCAACTGTTTCTAATCAATGAGAATATATATATATACTGTTTAAATGTTTTTTATTTTGTTTTTGTATTGCGGTTAAGCGTCTGACTATCAATCCAGGGATCGTGAGTTCGAATCCCCGCCCGGCAACAGTCTCTGTAATGATTGATATACGACAGTGTGTCTCATTATCATTCGTCTCTCACCGCTGACTCAAGTGGGAAAGTTATCAGTTACTTGCGGAGATGGCATAAAATGATTAAATATTCAATCAACTGTTGTATTTTGTAAATATCATGTTATTGTACATATATCTTATTACAATATTTTTTAAAACATATGATGTCTTCTTTTTTCCAGACGTATGTTTCCTGTGTTAGAATTCAGTCTGACGGGACTTGACCCACACAAGATGTACAACGTGTACATAGACATGATCTTGGCCGACAATCACCATTGGAAGTTTCAAAACGGCAAGTGGATACCCGTGGGGGAAGCGGAGCAATTACCGAAAAGTGAGTTAATCATCTGTTTAACAACAATTTCTAAAATATCCCGATGCTATAAAGATAAATATCAGGGGTGTGGGGGGGGGGGGGGGGGGGGGGGGGGGAGGTGGGGATACTACAAATGTTAAAACAATGAATTAAACGCATCTCATTATTATTAATTAATAAAATCTAAATGGTTTGGCATGTCAAATCCACCATAACATGACACAATCGATATTTAAACTGGAGTGGTAATCACAACTCCAAAAAAAGACTCTCTTCTATTTATTGTTGAGAAAGTATCCAACCATAGGCAAAATTAAGTAACTTGAAAATTCATTACAAAACTGAAATTATTTTTAAACAAGACAATATGGGATAATTCCTGGATTAAAAATCATGCGGAATTGTTGTTTTATATAAATTGGATTGATAAAGGTTTAACTTTTATAGAACCAAGTACTTCTATATATACCAATCTTTGACAATATGGAATAATTCCCGTATTAAAAATCATGGAAAAATGTTGTTTTTATATAATTTGGATTGATAAAGGTTTAACTTTTATAGAACCAAGTACTTATATATACCAATCCTTGACAATATGGGATAATTCGCGTATTAAAAATCATGGAAAATTGTTGTTTTATAAATAAATAGATTGATAAAGGTTTAACTTTTATAGAACAAAGGACTTCTATATATCAATCCTTGTCAATATGGGATAATTCCCGTATTAAAAATCATTGACAAATGTTTTATAAAAATATTGATAAAGGTTTACTTTTATAAAACCAGGGACTCCTGATGTAGAAGTAATACTTTTCCGTCGTTTCATGATATTAATTTTTTTTTTCATTATTGAAAATCCTTTAATATCAGATTCTCATTAACAGTTTACCTCTTATTGGACTGAAGTAAATGTAAGGGAAAAAACAACAGGGATAGGTATAGAAATAAAGCAAAGATAATGGAAGCTATATTCTCTGAAATAGGTCGGAAGAATATAATAAAGTTGTCAAAAATATGTGGTTAGAAATAATAAATAATATAGTTTTCACAACTATATTATATTATTTCTAACCACATATTTTGGAGAAGTTTCGCAATGAATACCAAGTAAAAGTATTTTCAGTATAAATATTGAATGAACATTTTACCGTTATACCTTTTTCTATGAAAATGTTAAATTGTAGTTAACTCTAGTTTTTCTTTGTTTATAACCAAGCAAGAGGAAACAATTTAGACCATAATAAAATAATTGCTAGATTACTGTTAACATTGTGGCGTGTTAAGAAAAATGGCAACATCATGTCCAGTTAAGAATAATTCCAATTTGATATATTTATATATATTTATTTTATTCAGGTAATATAGGCCTCCGGCCCAAAATACAAAATACAAAAAGTACAAATTGACATTAGAGTGACAAATATACATGTTATAACAAATAGCATATATGCAGATAAATTGGAATTTATAATCGAGATACTTTTACTGATTAACCAATAGTAAGCTCTAGTTTTCTTAAGTTCATTGCATGATATAAGTATTTTGCAATTGATAAAACTTCATCTGTTTTTGTAGACGACATAAGGGAGTAGAATAAGTTATGAGAACTGTTTTGTAACCAAATATCTTTAAAATAGATAGCTCTCATATTGTTATACAATGGACATTCAAAGAAAAAATGGTATTCATCTTTAATAACATAAGTATTTGTCTTTAAGCAGAGAGAGCAATATATTAAGTGTCTATCTATACCAATGTGTCTTCCATTTTCTATCATTAGGTTATGACATGAGCAACGAAAATTTGAAATAGCTTTTCTATATTTAAATATTTAAATAAATATATATTATATTAGTTTAAACTATTTTTTTATTTCCTTCAGCGGGTCGAATATATCTTCACCCGGACTCTCCGAACCTGGGCTCCCACTGGATGAAACAAGATATCATGTTTAACAAACTTAAACTGACCAACAACAAGAGCAACTCCGGCGGACATGTAAGTATTCAAGAACCGCCGATTTCAAAACCGTTCGTTTATTTTTATCATTATTTATTTAAGGTAGTTTGCGGTGTTCCTTTCGGATTTTCTGACATCTGGCGTAAATTATTAAAAATCTGTACATGACACCTTCATGAAACTGTCTGTGTCCAAAAACGTTATATAACATATGGTGTAAGCTTTTTATCTATACCTAGGCCTACATTTTTTTTGCTTATAAAATAAGCTTTTATTCCAATTAAAAAGATATAACACACGTTTACGTAATAACACAATAAATAGAATATCATAGGTCAGTGTCTTTCTTCACAGCTTAACAGGTGTCGCTAAGGAAACCAAAAATTTGGCGCGTTGCCATACCGACACCAGTCTACTTATTCTATAGTGTCTGTGAAGGTTTCAATTGCAATATCATGAACACTAACTTGGAGGAAAAATCAGATACCTGAACTAAAGCTTATAACAAAGTCTTCCAAATAAACGTCGGTTTTAGGTTTTACCAATTTATTTTAACTCGATTGAGAGGTAAGCTCAAACCTTTCTATGACCCGCTCTCGAGTCCGTTTCATGGGTAAAACCAGTACCGAGTGTTGATTTTTGAGAGATATTGGGTCGAGCTGGGAATCGAACCCGCAACATCTGGCGTGAGCCGCAAACACGTAATCTACTGCACTAGCGCGCCAATTAAACTTTAAGTTTTAGAACGTATGATAAAATAAGTTTAACTTTTTTGTTATTTTTCAGATTGTAATAAATTCCATGCACAAATATCAGCCCCGTATTAACGTGATTGAAGTGGGGCCTTGCAAGACCGGTGACCCAAAGACCCTGCAGACGCATCTGTTCCCAGAAACACAGTTTATCACGGTGACAGCGTACCAAAACACTGACGTAAGTATTTATCAATGTGTTGTGTGTAAGTATTTACCCGACACTCGTGAATATTCCGGGCATATCCGTAAATCAATTCCCGGTGACCGAACGTAAATACTTATCTTACTATCGATATACAGTTAACAATGCATTACGAAATCGACATCAGCTGTGTAGAGATTAATGGGCGTCATGTAAATACTTACGCACAATAATGAAAATATCTCGGCTATGATAATTAATGAAGTTTTTAGTTATCAAATGACGAAACTGTTATTTGCACGACAAAACTGTATAAAAAAAACAACTTATACTATAAAGAATAAAATCATGAGAATGGATAAGTGGTCCAGTGGTAAAGGCCTTGGACTGCGAACCCAGGGGTCGCAAGTTCGATTCCACTCTCCTCCAACTAAAAATACTTATTAGCATTTCGGATGAGACTTTAACAAAAATCGAGATTCCATTTACCGGTGCTTAACACCGGACAAGTAAAAGTACCAAGGACGCTACAAAACAGTCTTCGTATCTCTGAACTATCCTAAAAAATCTGAAAAATACTAATTCTTTTCTGGAGGCTTCGCCATAATCGGAAATCGGTGACGGCGATCGATGAAATTATCATCATCAAAAATAAAACCTTTTTTTATCAGTAATCGTCTCTGATCTGTAATGTAATAATGTTTGATCCATATTTCAGATAACTCAGTTGAAGATCGACCATAACCCATTCGCAAAGGGATTCAGAGAAACGCAGGAGGGGTAAGAGCGAAACTCTATGATTATTTTGTACAATGTTGTTCGTGGTGAATTTTAGCAGAGGTTCTCATTCTGTTTTGCAATAAAAAATGAGAGATGCAAATATTGTAATTAATACAAGTTCGATTATCACATTTTTTATGTTACATTTGACTATTAATTGTTAACATTTATTTACATAATATTTTTTTTTATATATCGTGGAATGAACTTGGTTCGAAAGTCATAATTACTATTGATGTCGAGGTTGTTGTTGTTGATGATGTTGTTGGTCGTGAGCGCCAATAGTGTCAGTTGTTTTTTTAGAAACTTGGGTCACTAACAGACATTTCATACTATCATTATCATTATTATTATGGAACACAATAGAAGAAAGGAGGAATGTGTGACAAACTTAACATTTAGTATTATTGTTATGTTGTTTTATTTCAGTAACATTCACACGGATAGAATTTTCCAAGCCGCTTACTCACAGATGGGATCGGCGCCGGACGATCTGCGGTTCGCTCCTAATCCGTATGGTAGACAGGCTGTTGCAAATGGCGGTAACAATGTTTATCCACGGGAACCAGTTGTAAAAACGGAACCGGAAATTGTTAGTCACAGATATTTTGCCAACAGTCCGTGCCCAACTTTTCCAGGATCAAATCGTCAATCTCCTTACTACTCACCTGCGCACTATCCCGTCGCCAGTCAAATGTACCCTCTTACGGAACCTGCATCTGCCAATGGTTTCGCGCATGCGCAAGCAGAAAACTTACCACCGCCACCTGCTTATGACCAATTCAGAATTCTCCCACATGGTAAGAGCGGCCACCGATTTGAAGAGTCGTCAGAAAAGAACATAACAGAGAGTCAGGGTTATTGGAATTCAGAGGAGCAAAGCTCGGAGGGAGTGTTTGAAAATGAGCAGCCTGCAAAACGCGCTCGATTTTCAAAAAACATATCGTTCGAAAATGAAGAACAAACGGCGGTTTAATGTCAACAGTTCCAATTGGCTTTTAACTTCAATCAATGTTTCGATGTTATTAAGAAGACTTTCCTTTAAAAGGAAGGTTCTCCCGGTGAGTTGAAAGCAAAGAGATAACATGCTTGTTTATATTTAACAGTCCCTAGTCATTGATATAGTGCATTGTATATATATATATTCATCTATATTTATCAACTTACACATTTTTGCTCATAGTTATTTTATAAAAAGAGTTTATAGATATATACATAAGCTACGTGGGTTTTGTAAATATAACTAACCCAATAATCTGATTAACTACGTGCATTACTAACTCTATCTTTTAATTTAGTTTGGCTAAATTCAAGCCTGTGTCACTCGGTCACACTCGAAGCGGACTATGTTTGTATTTACAGCCAAACCTGTCTTGAGCAGACACTCAACGGAAAGAGCAAAACTGAGCCCTTAATGGAGGTGTCTGATTAATACAGGTTGATTGAAACTAAAATTAAAAAAAAATGGTAAACAGAAAAAGTGACTGTTTAAGATAAGTGGTTGTTTAATAGAGGTGACCACTAACACAGGTTTGACTGTGTTTCAAATGTAACATTCACCAATATAGCTGGTAATCCTCGTGTCGCTGTATAAGCTGGCTAATCCTTGGCCTGAGTAACAATAATAAAGAATGACGCTCAATATACAGATGTGACCGCTCGGGCAGATTTGAATGTAGACCATATGTGCGTACATATAATAAAATGAATTTTTATTTAAAATGATTATTTGAATACTTCTGAAGTGAAGGGAGCAACGGTGAATAGAATATGGGTAAATGGTCGATGGGATCTTGTAAATTAGCATAAATAAACAACGATGGGATGAGGCCAGTTACGCCAACGTGCCTATTTTCTATGCAAATAAACTGAATTGAACTTTATTTGTATAGAATACTAGGGTTCAAATAGTGTAAAAGACTACATTTCATCTTTCATAGATTACAAGAATCTATCTTTCCATCAACCATATTCTTTGATAAGAAAGGCTTTGGTGTATATAAGATGTTTTTACTCTTAAATCTACATTAAATTGGCATGCGTAAAGATAGAGCTGTTTTTGTACAACTAAATTGAAATAAAAGTTACTTAAAAAAAGATAAAATCTTTAGTATACGCTAGGGGAAATTATCAACAAACACGCGTGAAATATGACAATTTGGTGCAGAGATTCTATATATATATACTGTATGTCGAAAGTTTCGCAGCACTTTAAACCGCGCGTTTTCGTTGTTGGTATTTCAGACGGGCGGTACCTCAAATACAATTAATTTCAAAGAACCTAATGTAGATTTTTATTGTTGAGGTATTTCCATACATCTTCACGAATTTTAATCGAGTACATATTAGTGAACCCCGGTTTTATAAGCCAAAGCATATATGTTTTATCAATAGAGCCCATTTTCTGGAGCGTTGTCATGACAATTAAAATGTCAAAATATTCCTCTACGATTTGTTTTCCGTTTTTAAAATAAAACACAATTCAATTTAGCAGTATTAAACTATTTTTAACTCACAATCTTGTGGAGCAAAATTTTGACGGCTAGTATATATATATATATTTCAATCCTATATCATAAGGTACGCCGTCCTGTATTTATTATTTTATATCGCACATGGGCCACGCCCATACGAAGATAGAAGGCGCGTTGCATTCATATCCAAAGGTGCAATATATATCGAAATAAGTTAAGCAATATTTTTCTATATGAATACGCGTCAATACAAATTGAATCATTTTCAAAGTATGGTTTCATTTTGTTTTATTTATTTTATTTATTTAATTTATATATTGCATTCTAAGACTGAAAAGTTATGTCCATTTATGTAACACAACGCTTTTTAAGTTGAAATCATTTAATATTATAAGATTCCTTTTTCTATTGTTGGCTGCAGAACGGCGTTTATCAGGTGGGAAATGCAGAGTGCTAGAGTACCGGTTAACCCTTCAGGATCCTAAGAAACAGTGGTTAGGTTTTTTCTTAACTGATCCTCTGTTAGCCCTCAGTGGCATAATAATGACGCTAAATATTCATTCAGTCAATCAATCAATCAATCAATCAATCAAGCAATCAAACAATCAATTAATCATATATATTCTCAAATATTAAAGTGGTATACACAGTTGGTTAAATGATTCATTCAGTCATGTAATTTACTTATTTGTGAAGTGTCATTTTGTCATTGTTTTACTTTACAGTTTGTATTGTGGAATATCGTTGAATCAAATAATTTACATTACATAGTGAACTGTGATTTTGTCATTGCTTTACTTTACAGTTTGTATTGTGGAATATCGTTGAATCAAATGATTTACATTACATAGTGAACTGTGATTTTGTCATTGTTTTACTTTACAGTTTGTATTGTGGAATATCGTTGAATCAAATAATTTACATTACATAGTGAACTGTGATTTTGTCATTGTTTTACTTAACAGTTTGTTTTGTGGAATATCGTTGAATCAAATAATTTACATTACATAGTGAACTGTGATTTTGTCATTGTTTTACTTTACAGTTTGTATTGTGAAATATTGTTGAATCAAATAATTTACATTACATAGTGAACTGTGATTTTGTCATTGCTTTACTTAACAATTTGAGTCGCGGAATGCCATTTTATCAAATTATTTACAATATATTGTGAAATGTGATTTTTGTCATTCATTTACATTTGTGTGATTTTGATCCGTCGTTTATTTGAGCTAGGTGAAATGGTATTCATTCTTCCATCTACTTTGTGTGAATTGCGACTTCGTCATCCATTAGCATTTGATTAATTCATTATTTGCATTTAATGTAAAGTGCATTTCTTTGAAGACATTTAAATGACATGTGTTAAATTGTACATTGACGGAACAGGTTTGCTCAGTCGGTAGCGCGTCTGACTGTCAATCTAGGGTTCGTGAGTTCGAATCATCGATCCGATCACAGTATCCCTGATAATTGATAGACGACACATACTGAATCAATCATTAAATTTTACAATAACAGTATCGTTTGAATCTTTTTATGAATGCGTGCCGAAATCACTAGCCAATGTCATTTCAACCCATTACCGAAATTTAAATCCGGAATTTAGTAAAATAATGAGATTTGTAGATTTTATTTTATGATGTATGTGTTAAAACAAAAACCAGTTCATTCCTTGTTTCTAAATCACAGAAGTGATATTCAATGAGACACATTTTAAATTTTTGTTAATAATAGCTAAATTAAAACACGAGCTGTCATTTCTCGGAGCTATGTACTTTGTTTGCGATATTCTTCTGTTTTTATATAGCGGTAACTATGGCAACTACGGATTGTGGTAAACTGAATTATTAATATTATTTCATGCTTCGAAATGTTTTTGTACTTAGATAAAGCGTTTAGAGTTAAGTAATAAGATACTTCTATTAATAGATTTTATATGCCATAAATTTTATTGTGCAATACACTGTGAGTTATTATTAAGGTGCAATAAATTGTATATTATATGTACATTGGCTTTGAATTCATTTCTTTGTGGTATTATTTATTAAACAATTAAAATTCGTCGCTACCCTTTAATTGTGGCTACATACACCAAAATGTTGCAGTTCTAAGTCAAAGAGAGGGTCCTCCGTGTGTTAATGGTGCAGGGCGCCGTGTTAAGTTTACTTACCTCTCATCGCTAGGGTTTTAGATTCGAGTCCCGCTCGCTCCTAATGTTTTATGTGAGAAAGTTTGTCAGTGACTTGCGACAGGACGGTGGTTCTACTCAGATTCATTCTGAATCTTCCTCCACCAATAAGACTGGATATGTCGTATATAACCTGAAATGTTTGGAAGCGGCGTTAAACACCATTAAAACTAAGTCGAAGTTAGTCTGTCCCAGAACCTGATATCTCTCGAATCAGGTTTATTAACCACTAATGGTTAACAGGGACTTCTATGCCTGTCGCACAATTCAGTTTAGCAGTTGAACGCTTACTAAATGGTGACGTCATTAAATTTTCAGTTGAAACAACTGACCAATCAACGTGCCGAAAAGAGGCTTTCCCAACATTGCTACTAGTATTTAACGGATCCAAATCGGGAGAGCTAGGTCCATACTACAGACTAAGTCGAAGTAGTCTATCCCAGTACCCGACATATTCCGATTCAGATCTGTTATACCCTAATGTAAAACCATGGAATGCCCTGTCTGTCCCACAATGCATAGCACTTTAATCCAGTTACGAAATTGTGTAACGTTTCCTCTTCCGCTTAAGCAATATTTTATATCTTTAAAACTATCACTATAACTAAACTAAACTGTTAAGCCAACTTATTTACTGTTCACAAACATCACAAACCGGTCGATATTACATGGGCAAAGTGTTACGGGATTAAACAAGAGTTGATGATAACTATGACCCCGGCTATGAGAGCCAGACCACCCGCCGCAGCATCTAGTCCAAACGACCATCCTATAGCAGCGTCGAGGAACTTGTTGAGACCAACTCCGTAAACAATTATTGCAGCAATGATGCAGCCACCTGCAAATATACATTAGCCATTGTATATACGTAAATAGCTTATGTTTACATATCAATGTATATATATAGTCACCACATTCATGTAAATATCCTATGTTTATCTATATACATTATATACATACTATGTTTATTTATATACACTAGCCATTAAAAACACTTAAATACTTAATGTTTACTTATATACGCTAGCTACTGTATATACGTCAATACCTTATGTTTAGCTATATACATTAGTCACTGAAAATACGTGAAAACATTATGTTTACTTATATACATTAGTCACTGAATACAGGTAAATACCTAATGTTTAGTTATATACATTAGTCACTGAGTAAACGTCAGTACCATTTATTTACTTAAAAACATATGTCACTGAAAACACGTTAATACCCTCTGTTTCTTATATACATTAGCCACTGAATACATGTAAATACCTAATGTTTACTTATATACACTAGTCTCTGAATACACGTCAATACCATTTATTTACTAATGGACATTAGTCACTGAAAACACGTAAATACCATATGTTTACTTATTTACATTAGTCACTGAATACACGTCAATACCATATGTTTACTTATATACATTAGTC